>JBAMHV010000005.1:15429889-15453116 GCA_037177535.1 Pseudomugil gertrudae | reverse complement strand
TTCTACAGAGTGATGCTTAGTTGCTAATTTGTGCTTAGCTGGTAAACAAAATTTGGTGACACTTTCCAAAGTGAATAAATTCAGCACAGACTCGCCTCAGATTAAAGCAGAGACCTGAATACTGTTTATGATGCTCTCCTCAAGATATAGAAAATGCATGAAATGCTATTCCTTTAATCGCTGTCCTTACGGCATCTGCTACATTTTAGTTGGCACAGTATGTTTTGTAATCTAAGCTATTGTAGCCTTTCCTTAAATCCTTCCTGGTTGGTTCTAATTTAGTAAAATCAATGAATGTAATACATAAATGCACAAATAGAACAATGTTGCTGCTATGTCTTGTTGTTTTTACTGCCTCCCTCTGATTGGAGGGATAGTAAGATCAGACAATACTGAGTTTTGAAAGAATTAGCCATTCATTGCGTTGTGTTTCTCCAGTTTCTGTATTTGATCCGTCCTTCTCTCTCTCTCTCTCTTGCTCTCATCTCTTTCCTTTTCTAAGTGCATCTGCTGTCGGTCTCTATGTGATGGGGGCAGCAGTGGCGGTGCTGCCTCAGACGTAGTACTCTTTGTCTTTGTTTTTCTTGTTCTTGGTGACTGTCTTGGCAGTGCTGGGTTGCTTTTCCTTTACCAGAGCCCCGTTGCTCTGCGTGGCTGAGTTACTGATGTAGTTCCGACTCTGGTCCACTTGATAAGAGCCTTCGTCACGGTTACGATACTTGTACATGGCATACAGCAGGATGAGGATGCAGAGAGCGGCAGCTGCCACGATGCCCACCACCATTCCTGTAGTACTGCTGGACTGCTGGACCTCCACAGCACCTGGAAGCCCTCTCTCTGGAGATGTTGGGTCTGGAGTGGGAACATGGGGAAAATTTGGGGGGTAGGTTATTCCTGGGATTCTACGAAGGCCAGGATCTGCTGAAGGGTGGGCCGGCGGCAGCAGTACTTGGTCCCGGTTGTCCATTTTCCCAGCGGGGATGTTGTTACTGCTACTACTACTACTACTACTACTACTACTACTACTACTACTACTACTACTGCCGCTGCCACCAGGTGCTTTGATGCGAGGACCGAGCTGGTCAGGGTTGGCAGTCGGGGTAGAGGACATAGGGGGTCGATGAGACATGGGGTAGCGGGAGAAATGGCGGTCTCTGGGGTTCTGCACACCACCTTCAACTGCCGGGGGAGGAGGCAAGACAGTCCTGTCAGTAACCAGGGGGGAGTTTTTGTAATAGTCCTCGTCATCTGTCTCAGTCATCTCCCCCGAGCCGTAAGCCGACACCTCAATGGTCTCCTCGCAGTCCTCTTGGTCCAAGGGGCATGGGGGGCGGCCGTTGGGCATTGGGAGAGACTCTTTGGTGGTTTCAAGCAGGGTGAGGAAAGGGCGGTAGGTGGTGGGGGGCGGGGGGATTACTGGGTAGCGGGTGGCAATGGATGGGGGCTCTAGGGAATCCACTGTTATTATGGGCAACACTAATTCACCTCCTAGGACAAGAAAGAGACAATGAAGGGAATAAGTGTTAGAGACCATCTGAGAGAGAGACCACCTCTGGATCAACAAAAGAACAGTTCAAATGAATACAGCAACACCAGTATTAGAACAGCACTACAGCTTAACATGAGGTTAGTTATATATGTTCAGTCTGTTTTATCTAAAACTTCATGTGTACTAAATCTCAACTGCAGTATGTACATTACAAGATATAAGAAAATACTCTATCCTGCTCCTGACTGCTCTGACATCACTATGCTGCACAGAAGTACATGTTTTATCACTAACACAGTTAAACGTAAGACTACAAAATGAAACTGAACAATTTAACATCTATTGTCTACAAAATCCTGTTCTTAACTGCTAACGTAATATTCTTACCTACACTAGCACTCAGATGTTTCTGCTGTGAGTGGTTAAATAAGGTAGCAAACCACGAGGTTCAGGTCACTTACATCAACAAATTGGCCGCATGATTTTTGCATGAAAAAAAAAATTACAAAAAGAAAGCTGTGTAAGATTGTTCTCCAATAGTGATAAACAACCTCCCCCCAACCCATTATTTACCTTCTCTCTTACATATTTCTTGAGTAAAATTGAATTATTGTCCAAAATGTATATAATGCTGAATTATTCAATGTTCTCCCACTCCTCCCCTTTCCACAATTTCTCTTTATTAACTCAAGTATTGGATCAGTCTCATTTTGTCTAGTGTTTCCGTGGCTCATTTCCAATTAGAAAATAAAATATAAATTACAAATAAAATCATTTTTGTCCTCAACGTACAGTCCTCTGAGGGCGCATTCACACTGGTGCTGCTTGGTTTCACTTTAACAAACCTTGGTCCAGTTCCAGGAGTACGCTTTCATTTCAACGTCCATTTCAAGTGCGTCAATTTAAAACTGGGGGACTTGGTTTGCTAGCAAAGCTCTGTTTACACTGAGCGATCTGGCTCTGGGCATGCTGATTTCTGTTGTGTGTTCACAGTAAACCGAACCCTTACCAGCCAGAGTATAAACGAGACAGATACATTATCCATGCCAGGGTGGACAACTCCAGTCCTCAGGGGTCACAGTCCTGCTGCGACACATTTGACATCCATCTGAGACTATAGTGCATTTATACTACTTCACGCACTATGTTTAAGTGCGTTTACATTGACATTTACACACTACATTCCAGTGTACTATGGTATTGACACAGCCTTTGTCTTTAAAGACAAGAAGCAGTTCTGAACCTTGTCAAACTCGACCCATTGGTAGAAATGGGCTCAATTGAACCCTGGTGCAGTTTGCCTACAGTGTGAAGGCTAATGGACCATCCAGTAAACCAAAGAGAGGAAGTGGCTCTCAGTTCATCATAGAGCAGGTGTGTTAAAGTCCTCGTGAAGCTGTCCTGCAGGTTTCCTGCTGCAGCACACCTAAATCCGTTTAATGAGTCAGCATATTTTGGCCGAAAAAAATTGAAAATTGTAGAAGAGAGCTGTTGGATTTGGATCAGGTGTGCTGGAGCAGGAATACATAGAAAAACCTGCTTGGACACTCCCTGTCGTAGAGCAGTGTTTCTCAAACTTTTTCAGTCCAAGGACCATTTAAACTTTACAACAAAAAATTTTCATGTAAAATATCTGTTATTTTGTTTTTTCTTCTTTTAAGTGACCCTGTCCAAAGTCACTTCTCCATAGTTATTTGGATATAAGACGGGTTTAGTGTCACAAAACTGAGTGTGGCAACGTTTCAAGTTAATTAAAAAAAATGTAGAACTGTCGTGTTGTTCACTTTGCGAACCACCAGGGGGCGCTCGCGGACCACTAGAAGTCCGAGGACCACACTTTGAGAAAGGCTGTCGTAGAGCAACATGTTGGCTGCTGCTTCTACTGCAGCTCATACTGAGAGGAAAATGTTTGCTGGCGAACTGCTTCATTGTTTACTTTGAGCAAATGAAACGATTTTGGTCTTGGCCAGTTGATGAGCTGGATTTCCTTCTTCGTTGTCTTGGCTAGTCTGTGTGTTGGAGAATAGTGCCCCTAATGAGCAGTTATTGTAACTGTGTGACATTTTGTAGGGTTTTTTTGTCTGCTTGACTAAAGTGCCACATGAAAGCAAATCCAGCCAAACAAAAGCACAGAATCTCCTGCACTTTCCTGGTGTGAATGCGCTCTTAGAGACATGCTGCTTGTTTTCCCGGGCACTGACAATTCTCTCAAATAGTCACCAACAGTTAACATTTTGCCTAAATGAGCCACAATTTCTTGTTTTGAGTTTCATATATGTGATCTGACTTAAACCCACTTTGAACATGAACACCCCATGAAAGATTAATGTGGGTGCAAAATGAAAAGGAAGAAAAAGCTGCAAACACTCAGGAGACATCCTTGTATCACAGACTGAAACGTTACACATATCAGAGGGGATGTACAAACAGAGTAAAAGGCAGAAAATCAGTGCATATTTCCCAAGTTTTCTGGTCTGTTAGGCAAATATGTAAGGGTCACCACACAGTTGGAAAAACATGTCAAAGTGGATTAGGTTATTGCACATCTTTGGGAGAGAAAAAAGGGAAGGTAACAGCAGAACATGACCAAAGAAATGGCAACATCAACAGCATAAAATCATGACTCTGGCTCTTTGTTTGATGAGGTAAATCAGAGTGGCTCGGTTGTAGCAGGGGTTGGATCAGGCACCTCAAGGATGATAGGGGGAGGCGTAAAAGGGAAATTCTGGGATTGTAATAATTCTAAAGCCTTGAGTGAAAAAATTCATTGTCAAGTCAAACAGCACACATTTATCTTTTCTTTCTTTTTTTTAACCCAAACAATGATAAAGCCTGTGTCATAAAAGGTGATGCATTTGAGTTAACACGGCTACTGCAACATTTTCCGGAGCTACAGAAAACAATGTGAGAGCTGAAGCTAAAGAATTGGTCTTTAACCATTTTTATTTCACTACGGTTTCTGGAAAGACTAGTTTCCATGGCAATGCTCAGGTAATGTCTCTCTGCTCGTTCTCTGTGTTTGAGGGGTGTATTTCACCTCGAAGACTGGAGGACAGCAGAGCGCAGTGGCGCATTTAAGGAACAGAGAAGCATCCACACAGACTTTCCAAGTGACAGCAAGTGTTTCTTATTCTAAACCCAAAGCAGGAAAATGGAAAAGTTTGAGGACGATACATGTGAGAGGAGGACATACTAGTTCAGCTATCGTCGCTTGTCCATCTGTGGCAGATATGCTGGAAGTGCTGCTGCTTGCGGCCCACCCACCCATTACTGTGGAGCTACTTCCACTCTGTGCGGCTGACACTGCAACATGGGGGTCTTTGTGAGAGGACACACACTATAATCCTCTCTGAATCAGAAACACTGCTTCTCTGCACAGAACTGTGCAGGAAAGGATTGTTTAGATATTCATGAAAAACTGTTGTTAAAAGTGGAGGACTGTTCTAAAAACCCCCACACACCGCTCTGCTGCACTCTTCAGCCAGAGCCGTAGGGCCTCATGGCATCATCCCAAATGACTGGCAGACAGTGAGGCCTAAAACAATCATGACTCTCATACACAGAGGGAGACACACCTCTGCACTCTTGGCTGCTATCAAGTCAGCAATCAGTTTATTTCCTGGTGTATGATCCAAGCCTATTGTACCACTACTTTGAACCTGATCAACAACCTCTGTTGGGTGTTTTCAGTGAAACGCTGCCCCTCATTGTTCATGTATGCAGCTCAGATTCTCCAGGCTGGCTAAGAAAGTCAGACTCCCTGCATGCTCTCCAACTGAAAGCTGCCAAGAACCACAGACTGATGTAAACACGAGTAAATGTTGGGTTTTATAGAAATGGATTTAAGCAAAAGATATTTTAGTGACTTTAACCTGAAGCAGGCTTTATTGGGACTGGTGCTGAAACCACATATATCATACTTCCGGTGGATAGTCGCATAAAAACGGAGTCAAATAAAAGATATCAGGTCTGATTGATGGAGTGTGAGTCCACTGATTTGAGCAGCTGAGGCTGTGAAGCCACATTTAGTTCGCATGATGAAATTTCTTTATCTTTCCCACATGTCACTTCACCACACAGCCGGTATGACTCACCCCCCCCACTTCTCTATTTACTCCAAAATGAGAACAGGGCAGATGGATACTGATGCATCAATGTCTGTCTCCTGACAAACACAGTTGTTCTGCAGATCACGTCTCCCCGCTCACATCCATTTGAAATATTTAGAGCAAAAAGGTTGTTCAGAGTTTGCACATTTTGTAATTCAGCTTTGATTAGGCTTCAGATGGAAAATCCAGAAGCGTGTCCGAGCATAATATTTTTTCCTCTGTTCGCTTTTGAATTGCACTACAATAGGTGCAACTATGGCCACATAATCTGTGCGACAGGGAACAAACCAGCTTCTTCATACATGGGGCTCCATAAACTGTTTCCAAATGCTGCATTCGTGGCTGTCGCTCTCAGGCAAAGGGATTTATTTGGACAAAAGGTGATGAAGCTCTGCTTATACAGCATCTCAATGTGGGGAACATATTTACTAAAGTCACAGTGCTTCAGCACCTGTATATATATATATATATATATATATATATATATATATATGACATGGCATTTAATTTCTATTTAAGCCATTTAAGGCTGCTGAAGTTCATGTCTGGTAGGTTGTGGAAGGGCATCTCTGAATGGCTGGCCCATTGATTCTTATCCAAATTGCAGGTCTGGTTTTAAAACATGGATGGCAGAAGCCTTTTTAATACCAAACCAGAACTAAATTGAGGTTTTATCTCTTGGTGATGAAGCTCAGAGACAAAAAGTGTCAGAGCATCTGCAGTTACTTGCTCTGAACCCACTAAAGCCGTATAGAAACATGGGGGCATTTCTTGTTTAAGAGTTTTTGGGTGTTTGCACTGCTTTCCTGTCAGTTTAAGAATAGATCTGAGTTCAGTATTTGATGATATTTTATCGGTTTTTAAGACTTTTACTGGTCTTAGTTGTAAGTATTTTCTCTTGGTCTTTAAATAGTTTTTTGGTGATATTTTCATCATAATTTTTCTCTTTAAAGTATTTTAACCTAATTTGACTTTATTTGTAAATGTATTATGTGCTTTATTTATGTATTTAGCCTATTTGAATGTGTGTGTGTGTCAGAGAGAGGAATAAAATAGAAACCTTGCAGCTATTTCTTCTTCTCTTGTTATTTCTATAAAACACTTAAAGTTATATTGGTGAAAGAAAGGTGCTATATAGCTAAAGTCTGATTGACTGATTGATTGTCTCTTTAATTAGATGGAGCCACATCAGAGCCTTGGATGTGAGATTCCAGCTTTGTCTGACGCACCCGTCTGATCTTAGAGATTATCCAGAGATGCTGTTTGAGCTTGTAGACTGCCAAATGTTCAAGCTGTGCAGCCCATGTGATAAACCCAGGGCTGTTTACTTGTTAAGGGAGATCAATAAAGTATTTCACTGACAAATAACTGACACCCAACTCATTGACCTGGCTTACAGCTGGCACAGGGGCTCATCGCTCCGGGTCATCCTTCATCTATAACCCTATCTCTGACTTTCACTCCACCTAAAACAGAACGTTTGCTGCTTGTGTCTATAGCATCTTGTCTGATGAATTATTGAGGCACTCTTCAAAGCTCTGATCTTGTCAGAGTAAAACTAATATAGCGCCTACAACATCTGAGGACTGATAAGTAGCTGGGAGGTAAGTGACAGAGAAAAATGGCCAAATCATGTTGAGGTAGAAAAGCGGCAGGAGGGAAATATTTAGATGATGATGAGATTAAATAAGCAAGTCCTCATGTTGAAGGGAATGTGTGAGGGTCTATATATGACTTTCATAAATAAGAGAATATCTGTAAGTGTCATCATCGCATCGTAACATTCCCTGTAGTGTTCTCAGCTTCTTAAACAGGGTCCTTCGAGGTACCAGGGTCTTTTCAGCCCTCTGACTGAAGCTTGTTACCCACATTGAAGGAGCTGAAGCAAAGCTCTAATTGGATGATGTAATTAATACTTCGTAACAGTCAAAGTTTAATTAGCCTTGTGGGAAAGGCGGGTTTTGTCCATGGGAATGTCAGCCTGTCAGGCTCACAATCTTTTGCGGGCTTCTCACACACTCATCTCCTCTTCATGGTTTTCTCTTGCCACCGTGGACTTCGACCCTTCCGCATCCATTCTGGGTTTGACGTCGTGTGTGTGACGGTGTGCTCATTCCTTCCACATCGAGCATCATCATCTGTCATCATCTGTAGTCCATCTGCAGGTAAACACATCTGTAAAGCCGATAGAGCTTCACCGGCTGTGTACAGGACAGGGTTGTATCGATCCCCATGAATTCACAGCAGTCATATCTCGCACAGCTTAATAGAAAATCCACAGCTGTGCTTAACATTTTTTGTCCTTCCTGAAGGCAGTTCAATAACGCCAAACTCTTTTTCTGACGTATAATTGAAAACACTGGGGCTTGGTCCTATCACATATTGACTGCAGGCCTGTGTTTGTGAAGTGGTGATGGAAAGGGGGGACAAGGGGGCATGTTGCCTCTTCTCTCCTTGTCCACAGCTTACACTGACGCTTATCCGACCTCACTGGCTTGCCTGGCTGGAACCGGTGCTCCATCTGGAAGGTGTGATACGGAGCATGTGCACACGCACAGGCGTGTTTTGTTGTTTCTCAGGAGAGTTTTGCTGTAGAACGAAAACTTTATACCTAGCGACCGCAGGAGACAAGTATCTTTCTGTCACTGTGTGTGTGTGTGTTTGTACGGGCAAAACAGTGAGTTGCATTTCCACCCCACAGGAGATTAAGCTGGGCATAGCATCCACTGAAATACGCCCATTTCTCCTTTCAATAAGAGGAAAAACTGCAAGAGAATGCTGCTTTCCCGCTTGTGAAGTTTCACCCGAGTTTCTGCTCACACAAACGTAGTGATGCGTCCTGTAATCTCCTGCTCTTTACAGTCCAGCATAGCCCTAATCCCAGTTAGATAACAGACTTTATTCACTTTACTGCTGCTCTGCTCTGTTTAGTATTTGTCCTGCTAATGTTTTGATCTTTTCTTTTAAAGTTTTATTCACATTTCTGAGGATATCTCCTGTTACATGCTGAGTGTGTCAGCAAATCCCTTTTGGTTTTCTCGTGAGTCGATCTAAACACTGGAGGAAAACATGAATCTTGTCTTGGTGAAGACTGAAATTTTGTCTTAATTTTGTGACTTTTCTCTTTTAAAAAGTGAAATAACTTACGGCTCAGCTTTTAACTGCGATTTCTTTCATTTTACCAACCAAATTCTGAGACCAGTTGGGACAGCTATGACTAACATATCAGAGTTAACACAGACAATTTACTGTTTCATGGTAAATATGGATTAATTTTTAATTTGATGGTAGTAACTAATCTTTAAAACGTTGATAGAAGAAGCAACAAAGGACTGGAAAAATCATTGCATTCAGTTTTATTTCTTACACTTGTGGAGTCGGGGTTGTATACTGGCACAAATCTGATTTCAATAATCAGTGCAACTATACTTCCAAAAGATTTGGACAAAGTAAGTTAAGTTTGTTCCCATTGGCCTGAACTTTGTCTAATGGAGCAACAGTGATGCTTTGTCCAACACTGAGCTTGCATTACTTAAGATGAAAAAGTGAGTGATGATTACCTTCAAGCTTTTAAAGTGCACAGAGAATAACTTTATAATATAACCCATATCTTATAAAAAGTAAAAGGCATGTGCATAGTTTGTTATTTTCATAATAAAGGAACTGACTGTGACTGTGGTCCCTCTCTTGTGATAGTTCTCAGATTTCCTTGTATGGCCATGAGCAGTTCTACATTATGGCATCCACTGCATCTATAAAACCACAGGAGACTTTGCTCTACAGAAAAGAAGTGATCCACCAAAACCAAGGCATGACATGGTGTTGTTTTGGATGCATTTGTTGTATTACACTGCCTGGCCAAAACAAACCACCATCAAAAAAAGATCATACCCTCTGGTATTGTGTTGGATCACCTTTAGCTTCTCCAGCCCATCTCAAAGAGTCTCAGTGGGGTTAAGCTCTGGACTCTGTGGTGGCCGATCTCTGTAAAAATGATGCCTGATGCTCCCTAAACGAGTCTTTCACAATATGAGCCCGATGAATTCTGGCACCGCCATCCTGGAATATGCCTGTGCCATCAGGGAAGGATCCATTGATGGAATAACCTGCTCATTCAGTGCAGTGAGATGTAGGGTTGCTGCAGTTTGTCTGCTCTGTTGCTCAGTTCAGCAACAGTATGCCCTCAAAGAATGAGGCCTGAATGTCCTGAATGAGCAGGTTATTCCAGCAGGTTCTAAGTTGATGCAGGTACATGTGCACTTCTTGTGCTCAGTCTGTGCAGCTGCAAATGTTTAAGCTGCATTCAGTTTGCTGTGAAGACACATGGAGATGCATCTTAAAAGACAAAGATGATGTTTTAGAGCAAGAATGCGACCAGTGAGATTAAAACAGAGTGAGTTGATAACCAAATGATGCATTGTCAAACAAATAGCAATAGTTTTGTTTAAAATATATTCAGTTAAGTTGATTTTATTTCTATTTTGTTGGATATTACAGAATGATTTCACTGTCACTATGATTCTATACAATCCCACCCACGCAAGTTAAATGTGCTAACCCATTTATCACAAACAAGCTTTTGAACCCAGATATTTCAGAGCTGCTGAAGCGGTAGGCATAATTTGAGTCACAATCAGAACAAGGTTCTTGGCAGGTTTCAGGTTCTTGGTCAACTTAACAGAGCAAGAAGCCACAGCCCTCTGTGGTACACGTGGCCTTTAACTGGCCTGTCTCATCATAGCATCAGAGTGAAAAAAGCTTTAAGGAATATTCTAACAGATACTCAGCCACCCGGCTCGCCCGTCTGCAGCTGTCTGCTGCACAGAACACGCTGCATATGCACACTGAAGCTGTCCTGCCTTGTTAAAGTCAGAGCAGGAGATTGGTGCAACAGCTGGGTAAATACCAGTTATTACCACTTGGCTGGGCAATTGAAGAACATCTATGCTGCTGAGTGCCTGCTGCTATGAAAACCAATTAAAAAACAAATGATGAAGGGTACACATCTGGCCAATCAGAGCTGCATACAGGGGGTCATTCACGGAGCATCATTTTGAAGTGCTGAATTACAGATGAATTGCTTTGGTTTTTTTTTTTGGATAAACATAATGAAAACAGAACTCCCTGAGTTGACTCACCATTTCCAGGCTCACACTCCTCCAAATCTTCATCATCACTAGGACATTCTGCTGAAGCTACCAAGAGGTCATCGGCATTCTGCAAGAAAAGAGAGGAGATCTTGTCAGGACAAGTTCCATTGGTGCAGGGGATTAACATGGCACATCTAAGAGGATTAACAGATGCTGGAAACGTTTGCATCTGCATCGACACACACCTAAGCTTCAAACAAATAGCATGAAGTCTGAAGTGGGAGTTTAGTACAGTCTCTGTTTTTAGATACTAAAATGCTGTAAAATGAATGTCTCAATAGCAGCATAAAGAATTTATTACTAACAGCACTTTGTAGAAAAAACATACAGACCAACAATGACCGAGCCTTTCCCATCAGCACATCATTCTCTCCATTGTTGGCTTTCAGGAGTAAAACTATCAGCATCAGAGAAATATCTAAACTGGATCCTGCTGTACTACAGACTGGATGGTAAGGCGTTGATGGACTTCAGTAAAGGTAAGAAGATTTTCTGGACACATAAGTTATCAATGAAACATTACTTCTACAAAGCAGACACCTCACTGGAATCATATCACACTAGATTGTGGTATATATATATATATATATATATATATATATATATATATATAAGCATGTTTGTGTGTGTGTGTGTGTGTATACTTTATTTCTTGGATGCCAAAGTAATACGTATAATTGCTACTAATAATTATTATTACTAATATAATAATTTAGAATATAATTAACAAACAAACTAGACAAATGAAACTAATAGTTTACTTTCTTTTACTTTTCTTTTCATTCTTTGTCATATTATTATGTAATGTGACATGTTGCATGTTTTTACTGTAAAACTATGATGATGTGGTAAGCTCCTTGTTATTGACAGCTCTACGTTTAGTTTACAGGTATTTATTATTTACCATGTATCCTTACAAAACCCATTACAAATTTACAACAATTAAACAATAAAATTTGACAGAAAGCTCCTTCGTCATTATTTCCGGGTCAAAACACAAGCAACATAGTAGCGATAGTTATATGTTAATGATAAAAATGTGATAAATAATGGGTGTTATTGTGTATTTGTGTATTGTGTAATATGCATTGTGGATTTAGTATTTGAATAAACCTCCTGGACAGGACATATATGTATGGAAAACTACTGTAGGTCACTCACAAGGTAAACTACTGATTGCAATTTTCCTACAAATTTACACACAAGAAGTTGTTTGATGGTGTAAGTGATGTCATTCAGGGCTCTGGCAATCGCAGACTTTAATCTAAAGACCTTAACTACAAAATGATGGGCAGAGAGTTACATATAGAATGATTATTATTCATTAATCAATTTGAACTCTTTTGTAGTCGTACTCAGTCACATTTTAATATGTTGGAGCACATTTCTCTATACACACTTAGGCACCAAAGAAATGATGAGGGCTCAATGTCTCACCCAGTCACGCGTTGACATGGGGAATGGAGGATTGAATAGCTGACCCTCGTTAGGATGGATGGCTGTTTTTTTTGTTTCTAAGCTGTGTGATAAGCAAGGTGGTGGACATGAAGTGTGTAGTATGGCCCTGGAAGTACAGGAGGTACAGCAGCAGCAGGGATCTCAGAGTGAAAACGGATTAAATTTGACAAGGTGGTTCCAATTTAGTGGCCAAGGTTTGTCCTTGCCTCTGCATGACTCACAGAGCTGCACGTCTAGACACCCAAACCTCCCCCCTCCCGTCTCTGTGCCTCTGGCTGTTATTCAAGATGGGGTCATCCGATAGAAAATGGAGGGCTTTTATCACCATAATTGATTCGAGCGCCACACTGCTTGGCAGAATTTTTTCTGTTATTAATCCCCGGCATGGGTGCTATCATTTATTAATCAGAAAGTGTCAGTTTGAGTGCATGTCCACCTGACTCTGTCAGATGGGCCTAACAATGTTGCCTTGCTATCCAAACAACATCTCTTTCCAACAGACATGCATTTTTATTCCATCCATGCATTCAGTTGCTTCACTCTGCCTGACCCCATATAAACAGCACATAATGAATCCTTTAAAATCTGCACCTCTCTGAATTAAGTGTCCTGGATGTGAGTAAATACACTCAGCAGGCTGTGTCTGCAGCCATAAAGAGAAAAGAAGCTTGCATAAACCAAACTACTGAGTTAATGTTAAATGGTTATTTCGGTCTTCTGAAGCCATCATTGGTCTTAATTTAGTGGAACATCTGTGGCACAGATATAAAAGCTCTAAATCCACAACATGGCCTCTACAGAGGCCCCCAAAGAGTCTTTGGAGCAGCCCACAATAGCAACACTGACTATAATTTATCAGACGAGGAATTGCCATGAGGTCCACTAACCCTGTGTGCTGGTAAATTCTGAAGGAGACCTGAAGGTGCAGCTCCAAACAGTTCTGACCTGGTCTGAATTTTTTGTTTTATCAGTCTTTGAGGAGCAATCCCGCCAGACAAATTACAGACACACACACACCTGGTGGGGCTCTCATCTTAAGAGGGCAACAGGGTTGTTGCCTGTGATCTCAGTTGTAACACATCCCAGCACCCAATTTGGGTCAGAGCAAGACATGGCTTCAACTGTTTCATGGAAACCCACCTAATCATGGGGAGAAATTAAGATATCAGTGCCCCAACCCCCACCCCCCTCGCCTATACGCATACACACACACATCAAAAGGTAGATCTTTTATTCTGAGTATCAAAGCACGTTATTCCAATATGATCAAAGCACGCCGGGTAGCTCGGAGCTTTTGGAGAAATTGAAATTTGGGTTTCCGCTCGCTTGCTTTCCGCCACCCTGCCTTCACTGAGACCTGCTGGATCCTGGGAAATTCATTAGAGCTCTCTGGTCCCTGTAAGCTTTGCCCACTGCTGTATTTTTAACATTTGCTTAATCTTATCTTTTTTAGGAGAAGAAGAAATTGAGTAGATGGCTCCTGGGTGAGTGTGACTAATCAAACTGATGCAGTGTAGATGTAAAAGTGTCCGCTGTGGTTTCACGATATTGCTGTGCAGCTGTCAATTTATATTCTTCTTTCAAAGACCTCTGAGCTGTTCATTAAGTTATCCAACTGGGGTTGCAATGTTTCTTTATATGGTTTAGTTCTGCCATAGACTGGTAAAACAAAGCCACCATCCTGCACAGCATTTTACTCTGAGGTCTTCAGCCACAGTGGCATGGAGATATCGAAGCTTGATGATTGGATGCTTTATGCACACAGAGTTAAAGCAGGTTGTTTTTCGATGCTGATAACCTAGATGCATTTCATGCTGTCCTGAGCTATGTCTAAACAAATTAAATCTTCACTTCCAAAAATAGTTTAGGAAATTTAACCAGAGAGAATATGATGACTTTTCAGACTGATCTTTATGGAAGAAGTCAAAGACATTTTCAAACTTTTCCAGTATAAAGTGGCCCAGAGCTCCAAACCCACTTACAGTTTAACAAGCTAAAACCTGTCACTTGCATGACATGCTACAATGAAGTCATCATTTATTATTATGTGTATGTGTAAGTGAAAGAGTTCATGGAATAAAATCAGGCTGCTGAAACAGCTGTTATAAAAGCAGCAGTCAGACTTGATATTACAACAACAAAAAGCAAGCGACTTAAAAAGGATGAGAAAAATGTCTAATTTAATCAACAAAATGTCACAGTGATCTGATAAATACATTAAAAATAACAAATATTCAAACTTAAAATGAAAACTTAAAACGTGGACCTGGGCCTGCTCTGACTATGTGTCGCCCTCTGCAGACATGGGAGAGCTGGCTTCGGGTGTGAATGAATTCTCACAGAAGCATCAAGCCAGATGTTTTAATCCATTAATAACTTTACAGTTGGGAGACAATAATTTAGGATGGGAGCTCGTTTTCAAGTAAATCGCCATAAGGGTGGGTTAGGGAAACATAAATGTCTCCTGTTAGTATATGTGTGAAAGATAACTTATTAAAAATGATTACATATAAATTGTTTTTATAATACAAAGCACTTTGTGTTGCCCTGTGCAGGAAGAGATTTTATTATTTACAAATACATTTTGATTTGATTTATCAAAACATGGAAAACTGCATTTAACCCTCTAATGTCCAAATTTTTTATTTTTTTACAAAACTCCTTATAAGTTTATCTGGATGATTCCAGCACACAGTAGCCAACACAGCAGGGATCTCTCAGTCACGTTATTCATATGTTTTGACTGAATTCCTAAATGCTATGTCGCGCTGGATGGCGAGGTTTATTAGGTTTACACGCACTCGGGATTCCTTAAATGAGACCAAACAAGGTTTTTTTTGGAGGTAGCTGGATTCCCCGGTGTTATAGGAGCAATTCTCTGCACCCATATGAGCAGAAAAACTCCAAAGATATAGCTTTTCAACTGGATTCAGATTCAGTCTGTGAGTTTCAAGCTAAAAAGAAAACTAATTTAATGTAAAATCCACATCAGAAGCTAAAATTGGGAGCTGCAGTCAGTCTTAGTTAACAAGCTTTGTAATTCAGCTAATTTTAGTTCTTCAGGATGCTGTCATGCCAAAGGCCTGTGTTATTTTATTCCCCAGCACATTTAGATTTAATCTGTGAGTAAGTGCATACCCAACTGGAACTTCAAATGGAAGCAGATTTGGACTTGTCATTTATACACAACAACTTTTAACTTGAATATATATTTCTAAAGGTACTTTTTTTTACTTTATGGGATATTTTGTATCGATTTCTTTTTGGTGTTATGCATTATGCGTAAATAGTGCATGTTACACATGACGTTCAAGCTGGTTGTCTACATTGTAGGACACCATAATATGGGTGGCTGTAGGGCAGTAATCTTGGTTCAGTTGTCATGTCCACATGTACATATGTGCTCAGGAGATTCAGGAGAAAAACTCTAAGACTGCCTTCGATTCAGGTTTTAGACTCAACTTTAAGCACTAAACACAAGGCTGATAATAACTTGTGATGTAACATCTGTGAAAAGGTGATGTAAAGGTGACGCTTACCAGGAACTAACATTTTATTTTTAAGTGAACTGGGTGTTTATAATGGAAAGCCTTACTTAGACTTGGCTCTAATTGGCACAGTAAATCTGCTGTATTTATTCCGTATGAACCAAACAGGGAAAGGTTTCAGATCATAATAAAAGGACGAAGGACAAAGCTGTATATACTCCTGCAGATCATGGTTATCAGGTGGCTTACTGACTGATCTCGGATAAGCCTCTGTGGACATGAAAAGTGCTAATGAACACCAGTATGAGATAAATCTGCTATAATTGGCATCAGTGTGTTTCCTGTGACATTGGGGAAAAATCCAAGTAAAAAGTTTATTTAAAGGTAAAGAATTAACAGCTTTTAAGGACCAGAGCTTTCAAGCAGGTCTTTGTAGCAGCAGAAATACTGTAGCTGACATAAATCCTGCAGACATGGAAGAGAAGCCAACAAAATGTTACAAGATGGCGTAGAATCAGAATTTTGTTTAGCTTGCTGTAACTTGCAAGCTTGAAATGAATGTCTGTTGATGTAAAGCAGATTTTTTCTTTCCTGTAAAGTCTTATGCAAACAGAGATCCTGGACCATCCATCTCTTCCATCATCATGCATGTGAGCAACATCCTTTCCTTACTGCTAATTGTTGCTTACCATCACTGTGACCCATAATTATACAATTTTACATTCATGTTTTACATTACATTCATAATTAAAGGGACCACACTAAGCTGATTTAAGTCTTATTTATCTGATAGATCTCAGTTTGTTACTGTAAATGACAAATCTTCCTCACACACCAGAGTAAGTCATGGAGTTCCTCAGGGTTCTGTACTTGGACCGATACTTTTTACATTAAACATGCTTCCTTTAGGTAATATCATCAGACAACATGGTGTAAACTTTCACTGCTATGCGGATGATACTCAGTTTTACTTATCCATGAAGCCAGATGACTGCAAATTTTCTCCTTCTGAACTCAGACAGACTAAGGTCGTTGTATTTGGACCTGAAAAACTTAGAATTAAACTGTCTAGATTTGTAGTTAATCTGGATGCATTAATCTGGCTTCCAGTACTACAGTGAGAAACCTTGGAGTTAGGTTGGAATGACACTGTCATGAAGAGGCGCTATATAAATAAAGTTGAATTGAATTGAATTGAATGTAAAACACTAATAAATACACATTTATTGCAACGGGGCTATAAAAGAGAATCTAATCATGAGTATTTTTTCTGAGAGCAAGCCTCGTCATTTTCACGCTCTCATATTGCATCACACAGCTTCAAAATTCTCCTTTTGCAAATAAACAATGCTTCTGAAAGTCAGCGCTGCACATGAAAATGTCTGCTCAAGCTTAACACACTTGTTTTCTCATGAAACTTTTGATCAAGGCTTTTTGTTGCATACTTTTGGGTTGTTGTTGAAAGGAGCCTGTTAACACTCACTGCAGTTTCCAGATGGCATAATTCATACCAAATAATTTTATATGTGAATATGTACAAAATAACCCATCTGTTTAACAGATGATTTTAAAAAGATGGAAGCAATGCCATCAAAATGTAAGAGGAACTAAAAAAGTATTCTTCCTTGCAGGCATATTAGCTCCCATGTTAGCACAGTTAATGTTAAGGCCATGGGCTAAGCTCGGAGACTGGACAGTCAAACTGAAATGAAGTTTGATTATTATGTCAACACGTATGTATGTATGCACTCCAATAAAAATACAATGATGGACTGTAAAAAAACCACTGGAATTTTCTATATATTGCAGTTCTGAAGCGTATTTAATGTCAGATTCAATTATTACAATTACCTGATTATTCCCAGTCACCAGATTTTGATGACATGTAAACAAGCTCAAAGCCATATTTGCAGCTATGTGAAAGCTGAAATTATGAAACCATGATGTGCTGTAAGTAGCTTTAAAAATGAAGGCTTTTATACTGCAGTCTTAGTACGATAGAAACTATAAAAATGTGCAATTGTCTTCTCATTTGCTACCAACAGTTTCTCAGTGACCAGTGCAGGATTATCATTAATCACACCAGTAGCTGGTTTCAGGATACATTATTCTCCTTTTTAAAAGAATGAACCATCTCCTAGATGCTCTCTTATGTTATGTTATATTATTAACCTTAAAGGTTAAAAAGTAAAAGCATTAAACACATAAAATCTATCTTCTGGAGAGCAGTCTCTGAAGAAAAATAGGTGCACCCACAAACAGGCAGTAACAGTTTAAAGAGCCAGCATCATATCCAACACGATATTTAATTATGAAACCAAAACCTACTTTCAATTAGAAAAAGTATGTTCTTAAACTACACACTAATATACTGCAGTTGGTGTGTAATGCTGAATCTGGCACCCATGATGTTCAACCTTCTGCCTTTCCTTATCTTTATTGGGAGTTCAATAATTTATTTAATCTCATTGTGCCACATCTCCTTAAAATAAAACAAACTGTGTTTGGTGTAATGAGACCAGCTACACAGAGCTGCTCTGTGAGTCCTTTTAAGGCTAATGGCTTGTTTGAACATCTGAAGGTGTCTGAAGGCTAATAAATAGGCTGATGCACAACACAGAGCTGTTTGACCTCACAGCTGCTGTACGAGTTCGTGTGAAATTTGCATCCACTAACTCAAGGAGGGCCACCTTCCTCCTTTGTTATGCTCTGTAATCTTTAACGTATTGTTTTTAGCACTTTGGCTATTTGGAAGGGGTCACAATGCGCAGTAGCAACCTACTCATCTATGCTTCACACTAAAGACAGATCTGGAACTGTCTGTCTGTCTTCAGTGTCCTTTACACGTGTAATTTGGCTTGTTTCTTGCCATTGCAGGTCCAGACCCAACATAGCAGCGCCACTGGAAACAGTGGGAGCAGTACAGCTGTCATGAAACCAGTTAAAGAAACAAAGAAGAAAGCACAGCATATCTGATAGGTACACATATCAGTGCCATCTACGGTGCTGCCCCATTTTATATTTCTCTCTGTACATTATCACGATCTCCTCCCCCACCACATTTGCTTTTATTGAAAGTGATGCTGGAATTCAGAGGTGAACTAGTGGAAATATTTCCAAACAACCGTATTAATATAAAGGATGTATAAAAGAATAAGGGCAGTAACTCTGAAAAGGGTATAAAACAACATAAATGAGCCTTAACTCTGTCATCATTACTCACCTGTGTGACACTATCCCTCATGGTTGGTGAGCGCTGTTTGCGAGTAGTGGTCGTGGCCATAGTGGTGGTCGTCTCCATGATTGTGGTGGACATGTCAGCCAGTGGGGTGGTGGAGGTGGTGTCAGTTGTGAGAACTGAGGGCACATCACCCACCAGCCGCAGGTTACCCTGGGTCTGGACGTTGGGGTCGCCCTCAGCCGCCAATTTGAGCACCTGCAGGCCATTGTAGTAAAGGCCTGAGATCTGGCCCTGAAAGTGGCGGCCCTTCTCTCCACCACCAATTTTGATAAACGCCTGGCTGTTGAAGATAGTCAGTTGGCGACCTGACATGAGAAAGAAGTCAGAGCAATGACGGAGGAAGGAAGTGAAGGTAAGAGATGAGAAGCCATGGGGAAAAAGAGAAGGAATAAGAGAAAAAGGAATGGAGAATACAAATCAGTTCATGGTCTCTGGGTGAGTTTAAGCACAAAACACAAAGTGATACACAAGCTGAGTATGAAACAGGAGACTGGGGGACTCTTTCAATCACATGGGATTTCCTGGGTAACACTTTAGGGAGATTGGACCCTGGCTTGCAGCACTTGGTGCCATTATGGAGTTAGGCACATTTTCAAAAATGCCAGTCTAAATCTGGCAGTCAAATAGATTGCAGGGGCAGTTGTGGATTGACCCTGAGACCTATAGTTCACAGCAAAATGCATCTGATTTGCCCTGATATGGAATATATTAGAACAGTGCCGGGTCTGTGTCGTTGACCTCCAATGCACCTGAGCTGCACAATGATAAAGTACCTCTGCCAGCAGAAAAAATGTCACCTCGCTGCTGCTCAGAGAGGGAAAATGAGATCCTCATTGGAAGGAAATGTTTAATTCATCAGGGGCTGTTCTCCTCCATGGTCATTACCATTCATCTGGATGGATAGATAGATGAAGGGAGGAAGGGGTCAACCATTTAACCAGGGTCCAATACTAATGTGTTACCAGGACGTATGGTGAAGGGGAGGATTGTCTGACAGGTGCAGTTTTTCTCTCTGCTTTTTCTTCAGCTGATGACAGTTTATGTAGTTTTTTTTCTTTGGACCACTGTGGCCTCTGGAAGGGGTTTCCCAGCACATCACTAGGGTCTGTTGCAAACTTTGACCCCCTCCATTATGAGTTGTGCATATGAGTGAGCTCTCAGAGGTTAAAAGGACGTGGGCTGAAAATAGGCATTATGAGGTAATTACTCAGAGGAGAAGGATGGGAGAAGCCAAAGAGGTTTTTCTATGGATTAATCAATCCCTGCAAGGAAAGAGGGAGTATGTCTGTTTGTGAAAGGAATATGCCCCTAATGTGTGCATTTGAGAGTGAAATATCGACTCTCTTGAGAGTGAAATATCGACTCTATGAACCTCTGAAATTACAGAGCCACGTGGCCTGAAGGGAGTGCAGAGGACTAAATGTGCATGCATATTTGATCTACTTGGCTATTGTGGATATTATTGTTTTCAACTCTTACAAGTGAATCCTCTGAGTAACTTTTGAATGTTTTAGTTGCAATACTGCAAGCTTGCGAGGACAGCCTTGTACTTAACAGACCCTGCCCCATTTGTTTTTAATTAAGAGAGATTATAGGGTACTTCATCACTGTGATTATGATTTACTCTCCTGTAAGAGTGGCTCATTCTGACATGCCTGCTACTCAGGTGGATGGGACTGTGAGACAAATAATGCCTATTAATGTGTGTCTGTGTGAGGGGTGTCAAGCCACATGTTCGGTAGAGGTCCTGGAGAGATAATCTACTCCACTGAGATGGGCCATTACCCACGTCATCCTATTATCACACCATTAGGCTCGTTGGAGACCCACAGGGGCACCGACTTCTGTCCCCTGACTTTATAATGATGATGCTTAATGTCTGGCATATGTACTGTTGACACGATAGCTGAGTCTCGCTCAATTATCTCATCACTCAGCGTGTTTGTTGGATAACGGGTGCTACAGTAACGATGGATGGATTTTTAACATCAGCCAGGAAAACACAGGAGAGAAAAAGCTGCTTGTGTAGATACAGAGGTTAAGTTTAAACATCATATATGAGAACACAGACACTCAGGAAGTCACAGAAACAATCAACCTCATTTCCACCTCTCCTTCACGTACTGTATACAAATACATCCAGTCAGTCCAGAGGGTCTCCTGGTTAATATGTGTTATGACTACCGTGTTGTTTGGTGATTGACATGCGACTTTGAGTGATTGGTTTGTTGTCCAGGAACTCTTCAGAGATTGGCTGCAGAGGCTGTGGTTAATAAACGAGCTAGTTTTTCTTCTTGCTCAGCGGTTTGAAGGAACATTACGGTAAGTGAGCAGTTGAGATGGCCCCCTGAGTAAACTGCTGTTTAAAAGCAAATAAAACCAAAAAAAGGTGCAGCATACCCTGCCCAATCAAACGGAGTCCCCAGGACTATCATGCTGTGAATGCTGCCTTAGTACCGGTAGCTATCTTCCACCAGAGTTTGCAAAGGTATCATTTTCTTTCTTACCTTTTCTCCTGTGACACTACAGAGGGCACTGTATTTTTTTTAATCCATTTTTTATTATTTATATAAAGTATAAATCCTCTGTCAGGTTTTAGTTTTGTTATTCAGTTAACTGCTTCTTAGCTCCTTGTGATTTTATCGGGAAGTTCTACTCCATGACGTCTCTGGGACTGCCGGAGACCTGAGGAAAAGGGGTCATTTTTGTATTGTGTTGGCCATCTCTCGATGGGGCTCAACGACTGATTCTCTTTCATGCCTGAGAAGTTAAAGACACACATAATGATCTTCACTTTTGGAAGCCGTTTACCAAACAGCTCAGCGTCTCCCACAGATGCTTCACTTTGCCCTGCATGTGAGCAGTGAGTGAACCGACAATCGCTTCTGTTTACTCTGCAGGGGTCAAGTGTATTGATGTCAGAGTGACACAATAAAAAGTAAGCAATATTGACAGGAGCCTCGTGGTTATGATGCAGCATAGCTCAGAAGCTCAAAGTGCACGGATCTCCATACTGTCATGTATTTCAAAAAGGAGTCCAAGTATGCTCAGTGACCTATCTAATGCTATCTGGCTTGTAAAAAAATGTATTAAGATAAGCCTTGAGCACAAGAGAGCCACTTACATTCATCCCATTTCAAGGTGAGACAGAGCAAAAGAAGAAAGGTGCCCTCTGGACAAGATGAAGGGAAATCAGTGTTTGTTTTTGCATCCGTCTGCTCAAGATGAACCTCTTAATGGGGGTAATGAAGTTATTGTTTCAGGGTCTGCCAGGTCAAATCAAAAGTGACATCAAGTTTTAGAGGCAATTTCAGTGGCAGGCGTGAGTATGGTGGGGTGGAGAGAAAAAGAAGCCTCTGCATGACAAGCAATCACAGAGCCTAATATGACAGGGCTGGATGTGGCAGTGCTGCAGAGAAGAAGCCTTTATGCATGCATATAATGACTTATGAAATATGTCAGTGATGGTTGGCCTTTTCAAGTAGTGTGTATGCACCCAACATTTATTTACATGTGCATCTTTGCGTGTCGGTGTGCGGGTAATGGCCAGCACTGCACTGAGGTTGCACATTGATGAGGGTCTACTGGAGCAATTGAGTGGGATTGGGTGTCTGCTGCTTCTCTCCCCAGAGCTTTTAAGGTGACAGGCGTTTATTGGACAGCAGCTATTGGTTAGGACCCGACGGGCAGTGGTGGGTAGGGGTTGGGCAAGGTTTGATGGCGCTGTTTGGCTGACAGCTTGCCTCTCACTATAACAGGCGTTGGGAGACATACACAAAGCTTTAATTAACTGCAGTGCGGAGACCAGGATTTTGAAATGAGCCTCTGCAGATACGGAGCTCAGACTAAAGACTGATATATCTGCACTGTTTGCTAAGATGCATGTCTAATTTGTCTGGTGAATAACTACAAGAATGCTACAAGAGTCTAATATGGCTAGTAAGGTTCTTGTGAGAAGTCTGTAATCAGTCACTAAAGAGACCTCTTGCAAGACTACTGTGTCAAAAAATAACTTTTAGAGCAGATTTAAACATTCACCATCACTCACTCACTTACTTACTAAGAGCTCTGATTGAGTAAAATGTGTTTTCTAGAGTTATTTTTCTTCAATCTAAACTTGGTCCGAGCTACCCCATGTGTCTTTTACTTATAAACTCCAAGATTCATCTGACTGGCCTTAATACTACACGAGCTGTTACAGACTGTATTTTTATTTTATTTTTTTTAACGTGTCTGTCCAGCATCTCAGCAGGCAGAATGATGGTCTGGCTGCTATATTGTGCTGAGCAATT
>JBAMHV010000005.1:15403925-15417413 GCA_037177535.1 Pseudomugil gertrudae | reverse complement strand
TGATTGGAGACTCTAAATTGTCCATAGGAGTGTGTGTGTGTGTGTGCATGGTTGTTTGTCTGTGTGTGTTGGCCCTGGATGGACTGACGACCTGTCCAGGGTGTACCCCGCCTCTCGCCCAATGTTAGCTGGGATTGGCTCTAGCGACCCCGTTCAGGGAATAAGCGGTAGAAAATGGATGGATGTTTATTTTCTGACACAAATACGAGCTAACAGGCATAATTGAAGGAAAGGAAAGATTTTAATATTTCTATTACGCGTACTCTCTATCACTGATGATGTGTCACCTGCAACACGACCTCAGAACGCCATTTTAATTCTATTCAGGGAATACCTTCTGTGATTAACCTTCTCTGTGAAAGATTTGCTTGTCATAGCTGATTTTGTTTTTCTGAAGCCGCAATTTATTCTGAATCACAAGAAAACGACAGAGCAACCATTTTAATGTTACATTTACGGTCAGGCAGGTACAGCATTGCTCTGTGGAAAGACAGCGGAGCAATTACCCCACTAATACAAGCCTGTTCTGGTAATGACACAGGCACTCTGCTGCAATCACTAAATTAGAGAGGGAGAAACAGATGCTGCTGACAGCAGAGTGCAGGAACCAGAGTGGTGTGCTGTGGATGGTGGAGGGGATGCAGTGAAAAGGCGATCAACATGAGCGGAAGGAAAATGGTGGGAGTAGTGAGATTAATCAATCCTGTGTGTTCTAACCTCCACTGCTGCATGTTGACCTTAAAGCCTTTGTAAACTATTCACCCTCTTCTACGTGTCACACAGGACACCTTTTGGAACTTTATCCAAAGTATGGCACATCCTCCTCGGACAGGCGACCTGTCCAGGTGTACCCGCCTCTCGCTCGGATTGCTGGGATAGATTCCAGCTGCCTGCGATCCTTCATTGGACGAAGCGGTACAGATAATGGATGCCACATCCTTGTGGCCTCTAGTGGCTGGGGATTGACATTACACTCAGAAAATGACCTCTGAAATGCTTTTTCCTCCACCTATCTCCTCTTCATTTCTCTATTCGTGGAGTTTTTTCTCCTTTATTATTGGCACCCTTTCCCCCCTAATCGATTTCCCCCATCTTACTCACTTATTCTTTCTTTCCAGCTTGTCTTTTTCTTTGTCTTCTTGTCCCTCCCTTGTTCTCAGACAATCCTTCATTCCCGCTTCGTTCTGTCCTTTCCATCACACTCCTGCCAAAGCACATTTTGATCTTGGTTTTGGCCTTGTTCTCTCCATCCTTCTTGTCGTACAGTTCCTTAACTCTGGATTATTTCTTACCTTCCCCCATTCACCGTGCTCTACTTTGCTCCTGATTTTTTATCATTTCACTTGACCTCTTCATTCCCCTCCTGTAGCTGTTTACCTTCCCTGCACTTTACTCCTCTATTATTTTTCATCTCTCGGTAACATACTGAGTTTATTACTTGCAGATTAAATGTGCACACTGAAGCACAGTGACTGCCATTCATTACTGACAAAGTGCAGAGCAGGCAAAGTAATAAATGCTGAGAATGAAGAGAGTGTGTACCATATGCTAATGTGTGTGTACTCCCTTTCCAGGCAAACATCAGTGAGAGACAACATCCCGATAAAGAAGCAAGGTCTTTGTAGGAATCAGCAACAAGAGGTTTTATGTATCTACAGACAGAAAAAGGTATTTGAGGGAAGAAAATGAGAATTAATGGGCCCCATTGAGAACAGAGTGTAACTGTAATTAATCTGAGCAAAAATGTAGACAGAAAAAAAGCCACAAAGTCCTGCTGGGTGGGTTTTTTTCATCCGTCCTCCACACTGCAGAGCCAGAAAATCTAAATTCCTCTGTGTTCGGCATGTTTGTTTGCATCTGTTTGCCTTCGGATCCTTGGAGAAATATTTCATTCCGAGTGAACCGGAGAAACTTCTCCCATCTCACTCTTCTCCCCACCAGCGGAAGCCTGCTATGCATGAGAATGGTGGAGGATAGATTAAACAGCTGGGCCCTTCTTTTCTCCCTCACTGGTATTATCACACTTGCTTTATTCCCAAGACTCTTCCCTTTGCTTGATATGAAACAATGCTATCAGACCTGGCTCTGACAGAAATCTGATCTACAAGAGAGAAATAAACTAGTAAATGAGACAGTGGCTCTATGCAGTTAAAGCTTCTGTTTTTTATTTGAGAGCTGAGCTTCAGTTATTGACTCCAGTGCTGACATGTATACTCCTTTAAAGGTATGTTTCACCAACATTTCTATGGCACAATTTTTTAGTTGCTCTTTTACTGCTGGTTTACACTACAGGAATATGACACAGTCCATCCATCCAACCATTTTCTACCGCTTTTACCTGAACGGGGAGGGAGGCTGGAGCCAATCCCAACTGTCAACGGGCGAGAGGCCTGGACAGGTCACCAGTCCATCACAGGGCCAACACACACAGAGACACACAACCATGCACACACACACACACTCCTATGGGCAATTTAAAGTCTCCAATCAGCCTATCCCCAATGTGCATGTCTTTGGACTGTGGGAGGAAGCTGGAGTACATGGAGAGAACCCACGCTAACACGGTAAGAACCCACGCTAACACGGAGAGAACCCACGCTAACACGAAGAGAACCCACGCTAACACGGTAAGAACCCACGCTAACACGAAGAGAACCCACGCTAACACGGTAAGAACCCACGCTAACACGGTAAGAACCCACGCTAACACGAAGAGAACCCACGCTAACACGGGGAGAACCCACGCTAACACGGTAAGAACCCACGCTAACACGAAGAGAACCCACGCTAACACGAAGAGAACCCACGCTAACACGAAGAGAACCCACGCTAACATGGAGATGAACATGCAAACTCCTCACAGAAAGATTCCCGGTTCACCCCCCTGCCCCGTCTCAGGCTCGAACCGGCAACCTTCTTGCTGTGAGGCCACAGAGCTAACCCACTGCCCCACCGTTATTTTTATTTCTGAACTGTAAGTAGAAGTGTAAGTCACAAGTTTGATCACAAATCTCCAAAGAGGTGATTTGCTTCATTTCCAGCCATCGATATGAAACCACATCACATGCTGCTTTAACCATTTCCATTCACAGTCACTTTTGAAACATTTTTAAATCATCTGGGATTGTATTCTGCCAGTCCTGCAGTGGGTCTGCTAACAGAAGCACTGTTTAAGCAGCAGAGAGCAGAGCAGTGCTGACTGTCTGCACCTGCAGACAGAGTACAGTGGAGGACAGGCAGGCAGGCAGGCGGGAGGACAGCGCAACGCACTGGGATCTGTTTCAGTACCTGTCTCAGATAGTTGAACTAGAGTGTGCTGACAATCCAGCATATGAATCACAATGTTTTGTCTCCTTCCTTATCAGTGCATATGTGTACGTGTGTGTGACTATATCTCTGTGTGTGTGTGTGTGTGTGCACTCTCAGAGGAGCCAACCGTATATCATGTAGCACTGCAGGCAGCTAGATGCCCTTGTACAGGACACCCACACTGGAAATCCATCCTCAGGAATGGAGACTATACTGGAGATGACTGGCTAGCGGCCACGTCGGTCTCCCTCCCTCCCACAGAAACCAGCTCTCTGTCAGGCTAGCCTGAGTCGATTTTCATTAAGTGATGTTATATGGATTAGATGGAGAATGGGTCAAATTTACACAGCAATATGGAATTTCATAGTTTCTTCTGCCCTTGTTTTATGTCTTTTAGTTGCAGACTGCAGTGTAGCCGTGAGACACAAGACACAGATTTACCGACTCACCACCTTCCTTTGTTCCATGAAAATACCTCACCGGTCGTTCATGTTTCGCTTTCATGTAAAGCAGATGATTGTCACCACTCGCTCATCTTTCATCTGTGCAGCAGTTATCATTTTTTCCCCCTCTGACTTGCTACAGCAAGATCCAAACCACCTTTCATCTCTGCTGCAGAGGATTGGTGCACACGTAGCTGTTAGAATCAACCAAACGAACCCCCAAACACACACACACACAAAGAAGGAAAAATTAGATAGAAATCAAAGTTGTCCCTTCTCTAATTACTCAAAGCAATCTTTTCCCTCTGCAGATCTGCACCACTTAGCTGTGGCTTTTGCCTCTCTCTTTCCTTTTCATTACTTTTTTGGACAATATCTCTTTTTGTTCTTTCTCTCCATCATCTTGTAACCACAGGACAACATTTTGAGATACTTTCCAGCCGGGCAACATCCAATCAGAAGGTGCTGTGGAGCACAGTAAGAGCCAGCTCTCATCTGGGATTCATCCTGTTGTTCTCAGTTACTTTTTACAGATTTTTTTAATATAAAATTTGCAGCACTTTAAATGAAGCCTACAAATATTTTATGATAATGAGGTTTGAAACAAAAAAGCAATTTCCAAGTATTTTCCTTTAAACTAGCACCAAATGTACCTAACCTTTGCTCGCAGTGTAGAGAAGATGGTGTTTAATGGATTAATTGTTTGTTCTAACAATGGCTGCTAGGATAAAAAGGTTGCACATGTAAAAATCTAGTTTTTATTCTTTAAATGGAGTCACATTAAAAAGGAAATGAGTTGCAGAAATGAGGATGTTGGCTGTGCCAGTGAAATTTAGCCAAATCTTTTCTGCCAATGATTCTTATTCTGCTTGTACAGCACTAAGCTGGCAAAAGATGACGAACACAGCTGGCTTTAAAAAAGAAATGGTTTTCTTTTCCCTAAAATAATATTCTAGCTAAAGAAATTAAGTTTTTAAATCAGCCCAACTGTACAAACCCTAAATCAAAGTAAATAACTTTAAACTAACTTATTACGGAAAGCAAACAATATCTACTAAAGAACCAACTGGTCCCTTAGCTGTAGCCCTAAATACTGGCTGATCAGACCAGTGACCACACAAGGTGTAACACATACTACATATTACATAAAGACATAGAACCCAGAACAGTCAGCTTAATTAGCTCAAACAAAACTACTAACAAATAAGTAAACAAACTACTTAAATAGTAAAAACCACCATTTGAATAACCTATGTCCCCCTGTCCACTGATGAGTTGATTTTTCAGCAGTCCCATGGCCCTTCCTGCCGATCAGCTTGCATCAGACATCACTCTTGCCCCCCAGCATTCACCCTGCACCCCCAGCACCAATAAAAAGACAACAAATAATAATAATTCTGCTAAGCTTTTTGTCTTTAAAAGTTATTTTCCAAACTGACATAAAATGCCTAACCCTAACTTCTGCATTTTAGATGATTAAATTGTCTGTCTTACATAACTTACCCTCCATAAACACAGCACATTTTCAACACTACCAGAGCTGCATGTATACAAATATGTCTGTGGTCTCAAAAGTAAATTACAACAGCGTAAAGCTCTGATAAAAGATTTTTGGGACCTGATCAAGTTATAATGTGGTAAAGTGTAAAACGTGTGCAGTGAGGAAACGATGCATGCAGATCAGAGAAATGTCTAAATCGTGGTGTCCATCATAGGAGAGATGGGATGGTGATGCTTGGAGTGACATATTTCTGTAAAAGATATTCACAGAGCAGGTGTTTCCAGATCAATAACCCATCGGTGGAACGTTGCGTCTATAAAACCGACACCTCACAGCGAGGCAAGCTGTGAGCTACAATAATATTTTCCTCTGAACAAGTCGTTCTACGTGCTGGGAGACTCGCATTGCATTGCATTTACCTGCTGGTGCGTGAAAGCGCAGGGACCGTCTGCAAATTCATACAGCGGCAGAAATGTGACATTCAGCAGTCACACCGAGGACAGGTGTGGTGTCTTAAAATCATTTTTATACGCATGTGTGATCTCATGTTCTTGATACACGTTTCTTAGACTGGAAAATAATACTTTAAAATAATTTCAAGGATGTTTTAAAAAGCTTTGAATAGGTCAGTTTTTGGTATAATTTTTTTGAAAGGTTCAAAGTAGAAAAACATTGTGAATAATGAGGTTTACTAAACTAACTGTTTTATCAGTAAGATAAATAAAATATTTACTATCACATGTAATGACACCACACTCCCAGCACACATTAACCATCTTCCCTTTGATCATCCTGCAATAAAATATGCTTAAATGCAATTTTATAGATTTTTATCATTTAAATAAGTAATAAATGAGCAATAACAACAATATCAACTTTATCTCAGTTTAATAAAGAGGCATATTATCTGCATTATTTCTCGGTGTATGCGTAGATGCATCATCTAATGTTTAGTTGACTGTCACAGCTGTCAAATTAAACAGTGGAGTTAAAAGTTGACTAACTTAGCCCGGTTAAACTTTCTTTCCACGGCTGCCTGTTGCTCCTACATGCTGTGGTGATGATTTGTACTTTTACCACACAGCCAGAGGGTGCTGCAGCAGAGCGGATCATATTTAACTCACCATGTCCGAACACAAAGCTTAACAAGCTAAAAAACAAAAGGGGCCCTCTTCCTGAGCAGGATGATAGTAAATATGGTTTCCTGCCAATCCGGACATGGGTTTCACCCCACATGCTCATCTATCATCTTCTGCCCAGTGAACCATTAAAGCTACGCAATACTGCTTCTGTGTTTTGTGTTGGGAGGCCCAAGAAGTGAAATCAGCTAAAGTCCTTCGGCCTCCAGCCATTTGTCTGACTGTGGTGTCGTGCATCCTTTTCTCTTCCTAATCCGTTAGCTCTGCCCTGCTTTTAGCTACTCTAACTACTTTTAGAGTGCTCTCATATAGCTTTTGCCAATGGGAAGGGGGAAGCAGATCTTCTTGGCTGCTTCAATCTCCTTTCCTCAAAGCGTAGTTTTATCTTCTGTGTTTATTCACGCTTGGTTTTCTGTCTCTCAGAGTGTTGCAGAGACAAAGATGGATGCTTAGGAAACAGTGGAGACATAGAAGTAATGATAAAAAAGGGAAAGAGGAAGGAAAGATCACAGCTGAGAGCTTTGTTGACCCCCTTTTCTTACACCGTTTATCTGAGAAGTAAGAACATCTTAATAGCTCAGTTGGAGGAGCTGGGGATGACCTCGCTGGTACAAAGAGTCTCTCTCTTCTTCTGTGAATTCACAAATCTCTTCTTCCTCTAATGGCCGGCGTTCACGCTCAACAGATCCTCTAAATGCCTTATAGAGTAAAAACAGGGAATGACAATAGTTCAGTCTTTGTCCTTTCTCTTTTTTCTTTCTCTTTTTAAATCCTTGATTTATGATCTGTAGGAAGCTGTACGCTGGTCTTCTCAATAAAACTATTGTGTGTGGATGTGTGTCAAGCAGGAAAAAAGCCTTGTTGCCTGTAGAAGGCTATGTATGTGCCACATCCTGAGCAGGATCAGAAGCTTGTTTTCAGCAAGCTTACATGATCTTGCATCTCATTGCTCAACCACTGCTGCCTTTCTTCGCTCCCATTATTTATTCCTCTTCACTTTTAGTCCATCATTATTCAGAATAAATAGAGGACATTTACTTTACATCTTTTCCAGCTACCTGGCCATCCTCCCTGCCATAAATGCATTTAATCCTTCCTGAAATGCTAATCGATAGCAGTCTGATCAGAAACTAAGACGGCAGCTTCACAGTACATGTGCAGCTTGTAACAAGTGACTCAGAAGTAGTAAGTCTGGAAGAAAGACTGGTGCTCTCGCATATAGGCTATAATGATGTAGTCAGGAGGCAGCAAAGTACAGTAATCACAGCCAATATACTGCGATAGAGACAGCATAACTGTGACTTTGAAATGCATAATAATTATCGAAAGCTCTGGGGCTCTGCAGCAAAGTCTAAATGCTAAGTGTAGTACGACCCCTTGGAAAATATATGACTCTTTTGTTCCTATGTAATGTCATAATTTACTTTGCTGAATTGCTATAATCAGAAAAAGAGTTAATGCAGAGAGAGGTTGATAATGAGAATAGAAAAGTGAGATTTTCAGATTGAGGTTGACATATATGTACCTCTACATGTGCACATAAATAGTCCACATAAAAGCAGTATACAGAGCTACACACACCTCCCTTTGCAGCTCAAAAAAACATTTTCTCCCTTGGAGCGATCTCTTTTTCCTGGTCTGTATCTGGAGCAGCTGCTGAAAGGGCAGCTGGCTTCATGTAAGAGGGGGATTAATGCTGTGGCAGACCCTCATTCTCTGAAGCTCATCTTCTCTCTGAGTGTCTGAAGACCAGGATGAGCTGTGAAAATCTTAGAGGGGAACAAAAGGTGCATGATGAAGTCTCTGACCACTTAGAATCAATGTTCCAAGTCAATAAGTATGTACTATAGTACATCTGCAGTCCCATTATGAATGAGCATGCAAAGTGCATTTCCCAAAATTTCCCAAAAGGTTATTAAGGTAATTATTATAAGATCAGCTGTGTGAAAAGTCTTACTAACACGAAAACATGAAAGTTTGTCTGTAATGATGACAGCTCACCGATTCTGTGACAAGTCTATGAATTGTCATTTGATTCTAAAAAAACATACTTAATTTATGAGACTATCATAGGAAATGATCAGCATCTGGTATTAATGAGATGCTACCACTCCAAAGTAGCTCTAGTTTATAGAGCTGTTTCACAAAGCATGCTGTAAAATCCACACAGACTTAAAAACACCAAATAAAATAAAATGAGGTCCACTGTGAAACATATTGTAACTTAGTTTAGCCTCACAAGTTTCTTCTTAAACAAAATAGCTTCTGTTACAGAGAAGATGCACAATATCCTTCCCACTATTAATATAAATGTTTCATCTGCAGCAGCTTTAGAGACGTCTGCTGAAACTGATGTCTGATTGGACTGTTTCTATCCTGTATAACTCTGAGTTACCAATAATAATAATAGCTTAATCTAAATGTTTAATCTGTATTTTAGACCCAACATGATTAATAAAAAAATAAGGTTCTTAGTTTATACATTTGTACTGGATCTAATAATCTGGATCAGATCTCTACTAACAGGACATGTACCTGAATCTTTTAAGACAGCTTAAATCAAACTTTGACTAAAAAAATGACTCTCGATCCAGAAGAGTTGGATATAGATAAAAAATGTTTTAGTGATTACACATAAAAGGCTTGTTTTGAATATCCATCCATTTAATTTCATTTTTAGGCAAGTAGCATTATGCACACTTTCTAATGAAGCTCATCTTTAAAAAAGTACATGTGTAGTTCAGTTAAATGTCTAAAGCTGGTTCGACTGCCTCACAGTTGTGTTTATCAGAAACAGCCAGTGTGCAGTCACATTTCTTCTACTGATTTTTAACAAAACCCTCTGAATTTAAGGCATACTAGAACAGTAAGTTGTACCTGTCAGAGCAGCACTGATATAACTGCTACCACATGCAGTATGACAGGTTATGATCAGCTTATTTAAATCACAGTAGCTTCATTGTAAAAAGCTTTTTCTGAGTTCATTTAACACCGCAGATCGTAGAGGTTTCCAAACCGTAGAAACACTAAGAAAGAATATTCTTCTGAAAAAATCTAGATGGGGTTTACCTTATTTCTCCAACTGGAATAAATCCTATCTGCACATATTCTACCTCAGACCATTGAACAGGCCATTACATTCTGGTAGTGTGTATCTTGAAAACAATGCACACACTCTGAGCCATCAGTGAGGGCTACTCTTAAAGAATAAAAGAAAATTACACGTAAAATTGTACCATTATTGTATTATATGGCACTGAAACCAAAATCTACCTGTTTATCTGTTCCTGGGTTGCACTGTTGTGAGGGGCTATTGTTATTATTATTATTATTATTGAGACAGTCTGCCATTTAAGGAATAGGGAATGTTCGGTGCACCAATAACGGTTCCCGTAGGACCCACTGGGGGGACACCTGACATCTGGGATTAGCTATGCGTGCTCTGTCTGACACGTTTTGTCTGCTCTTTGTCCATCAAGTGCATGTACGCATATACACACAAACACAAAAGCATAACACACACACAATGCACAACATGATAGACGTTGACGGATACATGCTCTGTCACACGTAGAATCAGACACGGACCAAAACACCCACAGACTCCCTGAGGACTACAAACATCACTTTGTGGGACATCAGACGACGTGTTGCTTCGCCGCTGAATGCGCCTGACCCGTAACGACCATGTTTGCTGTCAACATCATGTCTCTCCGAATCATCAGCTTGCAATTGTCTGTTTCTAAGCTGGCTGCTGGCAAGTCTGGACTTTAATGGAGCTTTTCTGAGGAAGGCGAACACTTGTGGGTTTTATTTAAACATTAGACCTTGTGCATAAACATGGATGTTTCTCAGAAAATGAAACGGCAGAAAGATGACTTGCTTACCTCTTGTCTAGTTTATATTCTATGCCATCCTTGTCCTGCCTCTCCCCCTCTGAGGACATATATACTTTGCTTTGGCTTAGAAGACTAGAAATCCTGCATGTTACTCGCTGCATGCACAAAGTATCAGACAGGGCTCAAAACTGTATGGAATCCCGATGAGACTGTGTCGTGTGGGTCATAAATATTCCCTTTGGGAAAGTGCAGCATGAAACTGCACTTGTTTTGTTGGAGGAAGCAGAAACATGTGGTACCTGTTATACCTAACTTTTGCTTGTCTCTCAGTGTTGGCCCTGTGATGGACTGGCAACCGGTGCAGGATGTACCCTGCCTCTCATCTGCTAATGGCTGGGATAAGCTCCAGCCCCGGGGAGCCTGTTGGATGAAGCGGTATAGAAACGGAAGCAGTAAAGACTAAACCTTGCACCACATTGGCACAATCTTAGAAGCAACTTTTTATTTACTCAGTCTTCTACTGGGACAATGTTGCCACGCTGCATCGTGACACAACTGACTTTACACCGAGCATTGTGTGCTATCTGGATACGCAGAAGATGTCTAAATTTCTATTCTGGGTCATATAAACACGAGCTCGTCTCTACAACACATAACCTCACACAGTTCTCTTCTACACCTCATGAGTTGGTAGTTGCATCCCCGACACCTTTCCTTCCTTTATATTACAACTTATTTATACAGAGACACCCACACCAACATAGTTACCCCCCCTCTTCTTTCTCTCCTTATTCTAACCAAATAATAACTGTAAATCCTGTATTCCATCTCTTAACACAGGAATAAAAATACTAACAAACCACAGTAAAATAACAAAGTCTGGCTTGATGCTGCTCTGAGGAAACTACATTTTGGGGATCCATCCTCAGCAGGCTCCAGCCCACCCATGGCCATGCAAACCGAGGTCTCAACCACAGTGCAGGACCCCCATCCAGATAACTGCTGCATCAGCAGTCCCACAGACCAAGCATGCAAAGTCCCCTGTGTCATGGATCCCCATGAGGGAAGCACTGGAGTTACAAATATTAAGAAGCTAAAACAAAAGTCAAATGATTGTAAAAACAACATAAATAAAAAAATTCAATAAATTAATAAATAAAATGAACTACAATACAAATTCAGTTAAAAGCTAAGCTACAAAGGTACGTCTTCAGCCGTCTTAAAAACTTCACCAGTCAGTGAGTCTCCCCCGTGCACTCCCTTATCCCTCTGAGCCAAAGCTTCATCCACGTTTTGCTTTCTTAACGTGTAACATTTGTGCTTTCCCCAGGACGTCACCCAACCAGACGCTTAACGTCTGGAGCTTATGGTGCACAAAAATAGTCATTCAGTGAATCTGGATCACATAAATGAATCAAAGCTTTTATGCTTCCTTCCCTTGGTCCTGATGTAATCCCCCTCCCCCTTCCTAAAATCTTCAATGGGGCCTCACCCCCTTCTCTGCATAAAATATATCAAAAACAAAATAACTCTTCAATTCTTGATCAGTGGAGTAAAATAGAAAGAAACATTTGATGAGCAGTGACAGGGAGGGCGGAAGGGAAGCAGAATAAAAGGAATACAATATGGGGTTGTGCATTAATGTTTCTTGATGAAACAAAACCTAGATTTGAATGATGACATTCACTTGTTAGTGTTAACAGGCCACACTGCTGCTCTTTTCTAAGCAGCTTGTGCTATTGTTAGATGAAGGTTCTCTGGAGTGTCTTCTGTAGTGAAAAGGGCTGCATTTCCATCATAATAACAGTTGAAAAGAGTGAACTGTCACAGAGCGCTTCCTCCTCTGGCTGTGATGCATGCCCCTTGGTCTGGCTTCACCGTGCTGATGGATGAGCGGGAGAATATGCTTTTCTCAATGCCAAAACAAAGCCTTAAAATGTGGGATCACTGCTGTGACAGAGAATGTCACAGTCTCTTTGCTCTGTACAGTATGTCAACAAGTTTTAAATATGACCATATTAGGAGCCTTCGCCCTGCTGGATTTATGCCATGAGGTTAAAGACAGTGCTGCTAGACAGTGAAGACAAAAGGTGGCATCTGCAGACCCTTATTTTGCATCGTCATTGATGCAGGTGGAGAGTCCAGCTTATCCTGTTCAGTTTATGCAAACTCATGTTGGGAACATAAAAGTCTTCCTTTGAACAACCATATCTAAACAAGGAAACACACTGGAGAGAGAAATTAAGGGTGAGCTTATGCACAGCCAAAAATAGTCTGAAAATTCAGGCTGCAATAGAAAATAATGATTATGTTGAACAACAAGCGGGGGAATTAGCACACGCCCAGCAGTAACTCATTGGATGTTTGCCCTCATTTAAAAACTATGTTTAACAATGTTGTGCCTCCCAGTCTGAAAGTGTTGCTCACCAGTTGTATCCAACTGGTATATTGTTGTTCAGCTTATTCAGTCCTGGATCCACAGTGAAAGGGGCCACAATGGCAGATGAACTGCAGGGAACTGCAGCTCTTAGAGGGAAGATATCTGCTTCAGGAAGGGTTTTAATTTTTTCCTGCCTTTTGGACCAAAATCAGACTCAATCATTCAGAATGATACATGAATTTTTTATCGTGCTAAAAAACTCAAAATTTTGAGAAGCTCAGGTAAAGAACGAGCTAAAACCCCAAAACTTTTCTCTCTCCAATAAGTTTTCCGATTTCTTTCAGAATTAAATTCCTTTAACACTATAATCAACAAGAATCATCCATGTTGTTCTCAATGGATGAGGGCTCATTGTCCTACCTGAGGGGAATCGTTCGATGACGGGCTGGTTGTCCACCTGTAGTGTGGCGTTGCCACCACTGCGTGTGAATCGCACCACATGGTATTTGCCATCGCTCACCATCACTGCGCTCTCCTCGATGGTTATGTCGTCTGTTCCCACGTTGAAGATCACACCGATTTTTCCCCGCTCCTGCAGACAGATAACAGAAAACCCCATGAGAAGAGTGCACCAACATAAAATCCATGTATAATGGTCCTGTCCAACATTCTCCTTAGCAACTGGGACTTAGGAAACAGCAATTGTCTTTCAATCTGGAAATCCATTGATCGAGATACTGAATCCAGCATTGCCCCCAATTAACTCAGCAGAGTATGACTGTTAAACAGTAAAGAATCAGAGCCCATCCATCCATCCATCCATCCATCCATCCATCCATCCATCCATCCATCCATCCATCCATCCATCCATCCATCC
>JBAMHV010000005.1:15387303-15403727 GCA_037177535.1 Pseudomugil gertrudae | reverse complement strand
CCATCCATCCATCCATCCATCCATCCATCCATCCATCCATCCATCCATCCATCCATCCATCCATTCATCCATCCATTTTCTACCTCCTTTCCCCAGAATGGGCGAGAGGCGGGGTACACCCTGGACAGGTCGCCAGTCCATCACAGGGCCAGAATCTGAGCCAAACAAACTAACTTGGGTTGAGTTCAATGAGACACTTTAAATCACACTTCGAATGTAGAAATGGCAACATTCACACACGAACCATCTCGGGCATTAACAGGAATAATCTGAGGAAGAGAAAACAGCTGTCTGGACCAGAATGTCTGACTGAGGAGAATGGACAGACTGGAGATGATAGAAAGGCATTGGGAAGTCCAACAAGCACTGGTTCCAACCAACATAAGCAGAATAACATCTCTTAACACACAACATAGCAGATGTTCTACAGCAGGAGAGGATCACACCTCCTGCAGTGCCACTCCTACAGCTAAGAACTGGAAACTCAGACAACAATTCACACAGACTCACCAAAACTGGACAATAGAAGATGGAGACATGATGCTGGTCTAATGAATCTCCATTTCTGCTCCACATTCAGATGGTAAGACTAGCACTTCAACAAAACTTTAAACTTTATTTATTTATAAAGCCCTTTTCCTGCCACAGGCAACACAAAGTGCTTTACATTATAAAATCAATAAAATAATAACACACAAAAAGACACATAGCAATGTTACCCCCACAAACACACACACATGAGGATCCCCATGAGGAGAACACTGGAGAATAAACTACTTTACATACCCTTAAAAAGAACATGAGCAAAAAAAAAAAAAAAAAAACAACATAAAAGCATTGCTCCATCCTTCCTTGGGTCAATGTTTCTGCTGTTGGTGGTGTAATGGTGTAGAGGATATTTCTTTAACCCATCGTGGCATGGTTTACCCACCACAGCCTACATGAGTATAATTCCTGACCATGTCCATCCTTTTGTGTGCACAGTGTAGCATGTTTTGATGGATACTTCCAGCGGGATGATGCACAATGTCACAAAGCTCACATCATCTCCTGCTTTCTTCAACACAACAATGAGTCACTGTAGTCCAATGGCCTCTGCGGTCACCAGGTGTCACTACTGTAGAGCAGCTTCGGGTTGTGGTGGAACGGGAGATTCTCATATACAGCCAACAAATCAGCAGCAATCATGTTAAAATGAAGCAAAATCTCTGAGGAATAACACCTTGTTACATCTATTACACTAGGAATTAAAGCTGTTCTGAAGGTACAAATTTTAGCAAGGACTACATAATAATGTGACCGGTTGTTTTAGGTTTCTAGGTGAACAAAACAGGCCTCTCCTTTTGCATTTTGACAAATCTGCGTATTGAATATCACACAAATAAGCCTGGTGAAGATGAGAGTGATTACTGAGTCCTGAGGTACCTTTAGTATTCATCAACTGGGTGACCCCCTACCCTTTCCCATCTATTAGTGTTGACAGCCGCCCACTGCTTCGAGTTTATTACAGTCAACCGCCTACTTTACTTGGTTCTCCCATCACCTCTTTCCGTGGTTCCTGTCCTCAGTCCCAGGAAAGGGCAAAGTCATTTACAGACTTACATTCTAACAGAGAGCAAGAGAACAAGGGTGGGAGAGAGAGGGCGAGTGAAACAGAGTGGATACCAGACAGTACCATCACAGACAGGTATCTGTCTGTTGCAGTATTTGCTGTGTACAGCTGTGAGACCCCACTCTGGTAACCAAACCGCAGACAGGAACACGTCCTGATTGTCAGTGCAGGTCAAGCTCTTTCGCAGGCGAGGTCACATTTCCACACCACTTTCTATCCTCTGCTGTTTCAACTTCATTGATCTCATTATCTCACTAGGTATGTGCATTTATTCAGCCACTTCCTACATACTGCAAAATTCAGAGGTGAACACGAGGCTTTTGCTCACGGTCATTTTCTATTATTCATAGCTTTGAAAAAAAAGCACATAAAACACAGTAATGTTAACAGATCTGCAAACGGACACTTAATTTAGCAAATAAATGCAGAGGTTGTACAGTGAGTTAATGATCAAGATAATCGTGTGCACTGTGGGGCTGTACCAAGTGGTTACCACATTCAGTCAAGGACACAATAAGGCCACGGACGGATGACAAGCCCTGATTAGGGTATTAATTGGGCATGCCCAAAAGGCGGTGCTCACAGTCATGATTAATGTGGCACAATGTGCTAGAAGTCTGAGAATAAACAAGAATAATTGATGAGGAACTCTCCCATAAAGATCCACGCTTCATCAGGTTTAGACAAGCTTCCCGCAGGGGTGTTTTGATACACTTCCCAACAGATGATCTCATCCTGTGAAAGGGCTCAAATGGCTCAAATGGCAAAGTGCTTCCACCTTCTTAGGTGCTTAATGAATTGATTCGTGGTATGTACTAGCCCTCGCAGTGTTTCTGCATGCTCTCCCCACCCATGCTGAAATCCAGTATGGACTCCTAAGAGTGAAAATCCAGTTGAAGCTTTAGATTGTTAACACTGAGATGGTTCAACATCAGGAGACATCTGGAGAGTTAGTGGGAAATGCTGGTGGATGGAAATGACAGGACCACACTGGAAAGCTTAGAAAAATCCCAACACCTTTGCTTGGAGAATGAATTTAATTTGCGAGGGTAAAGCACTGTGAGGACTGAAAAGCAGAGGGAAGGGGGAGTTTTAGTGATATTTACAGAGAGATTAGCATTTGTGTTCCGCAACATTAAAGCTCTTCTCAGAGCTGAGGGAACGTATTGAGTCCATTATAGTGGGAAGCCGCTGGGAACCAGTGCTTTCTTAAAAATGATTTTAGTGAGGCAGTAATGACATTTTAATGGCTATTTCCCTTAAGCGAACGTATCTCTGGAAACAGAAGGAAAGAAAGAATAACTCTTTGAATGACTGGGTGCAGTCAAGCCTGCTGCACGGAAACGACAGGACTGAGTGGTAACTTTCTAGTTGCTCTTTAAACACTGCTGCTTCTCAGCTGCTGCTTAGCAGTCCTTAATCTCTGCCGCACCTGTCAGATGATGGTGGATTGCTACACTTTTTAAACTAGAGGGTAGCTCAGCTTATTTCTGCTTTGTGGGCCAATCAGTATCATAGGCAGGGGGTCCACAGTAGACTGGAGGGGGAAAGAGCTGATACAGTTTCAATTACATCCAGTTTCAATCTCAAATGCCCAAGGAAGACAGCTTCTCTTTGAGTTACTGATGTTCAATAAAATATTCAAGGATATAAAGTGGCAAGGGGCTGGAAAAACATCTGCAGAGTGAAATGAGTTTTATCTTTAGCCAAAAGCAGTTTTTTACTGTTATTGCATTAAGCTTCACAGAGGAAAGTTTTATCCTGGGAAGGAATAAAAGAGAAATGATTGAATACATTTTTCCAAACACTTCCTCTTGAGCGTAACAGTAATTACTCAAGCACAAACTTGCTGTCTGCACTGATACATCTGAAATCTCAGTCTAACAAAAGCTATTTATTGCACAGCAGAAGCTGTCAGTTAAAACTGTTTAGCTACCTAAAGCAAAAAAGTTTCTGTAATCCTCCTTTTGGTCTCTCCTTCCTCTTTTTTTTTCAAAGACAAAGAAAATTGCTTTTGAAATTCCATGCGGGAGACCCGGCAGAGCCGGTGCGGCACCGGAATACAAGAGTGTTTCCGTCCGAAATATTTCAACATGACCTTGCAGCTTGTGAGCCTGGGTTGAGGTAAAACGTTAGCATCGGGAGGAGAATGAGAATGAGGCCGAGGCTGCAGCTGGCGCATGTGCATCAGGGTTATCTCCGAGAGCTCTCGCTGATCGTTTGGAGCAAAACAGAAAAGGAGAAGGAAGAGAAAGGGGAGGGAGAGGAGGAGGAGGAGGAAGGGGGCAGAGTGAGACACTGTGCATCACAAGGACAAGAGGAACTTTGATGATGCTTTGGTGGCCTAAAGGTGTTTTGATATCAAAGTTCCTTCTGAACATGTTGAGATCTCGTTGTTTCTCACTGGTAGTCAATTAAGATGGGAGTGAAATAAACAAGCAGGCAATGCAGTTCTGAAGGATTTGTTTCTTTGATTGCCAAACAGCTCAATCATTCCTTTAGAGACCTTCCTACGCACCTGGATATGAAGTGTTTCTGTTTGCCCTTCTCAAATCTAAAGGCTTAAATGGTAAACGCATGAATTAGAGGGTGAAGGAAACTGTGATGGGCTGAGGAGTGATTTAATAAAGACCCTGGTGGAGACAGTTACAGCTCTTTAAATCAACCCAAGGTTATTTAGCATTTTTGCTGCATCAACAGGCCTCAAGAAACTGTCCAAAAAAAGCAGCTGACCAGTTCAGATAGTTGCTGACGTTGATCATTTGGTTTGACAGATTTCGCATTAATCGTCCCACGGGCGGTGAAAATGCAAACTATTCATCAGCTTCTTCTCATTTCTCCAATAATGATCTATCACAGCCTGTATCTGCTTGAGTCTAAGTTGACATGCGAGTGTTAGTGTGCAAATCTGCAATATTTATGAGCTTATGAATCAGCCAGTGGAGCAGAGGGAATAGAGAAATAACTGATAAATAGTTTTTTTTTTGTTGGATGCCCAACAAAAAGCAATCAATTCTTATGCGAATGTGCACATACATCTGACAAGCATGTGGTGTGAGAAGACCTAATGTGTCATGCAGGCGTACGGCATGAGCAAAGCATTTGAACTTCTACACAATAATGCTAAAATGCGCTATTTGTAGTTTCAGATGAGCATTAGTGAATCTATTTATCCCACAGGCTTCTGCAACTGAGCAGATAGACCATAACAAGATATCGTTGCATCTTTCCTGTTGAGGGTAATTCTGGCTCTGTATGGGTAATCAGCTTGTCAAACGCATGCATAATGCCAGTGAGTGGAGATTTGCTGTGGCATCTGCTACAAGAGAACAGTGTATAGTGGGGCTAATCTTCTGCTCAAAAACTGCAGCGTTATGTAAGGGAGGAAAAAAATGGTTGCATAACCTGTAGACTTCTCGGCAACTAAATCTCCAACTGTGCGTCTTTGGGATTGCAGGCTTGTGTCGTAACGAGGAAAACAAAGAGGCCAGCAGGCATCTGGAGCTGTGGAACTCAGACTTCATGTCTGCCCCCTCTCATCTCGAGTGCTGCTAAATACGAGGCTAAACGTGTGTCAGGTACATTTGGGTGGCAGTGGAGAAACGACACGGTTGGTTTCAGTCACCACACCTTCTCTCAGCCAACTCATTTGTATGTGTTTGCCGTGATCCCCAGCAGTCACCTTGAGAGAATCCCCCACCTCCCACCTCCCACGACCACACATCTCTTCATCTTAATAGCACTTTATTCCCCCTCCTCCACAACTCCAGATGAGGACTAGCTGCTCTGATGGTGAATCAGATCAGATCAATGAGTTACACTAATGTGGTGTGTGTGTGTGCATGTGTGTGTTTGAGTGTGTGCATGCATCTGACTTCTGAATCTCAACAGAGCATGACTCATGTTGGGTTTGTCTTTTTGTCCTAGAGAGCACACAAACTGGCGTTTGGCCAACAGGCTGCAGAGGGAGGCAACATGTTTTTTCACAGCAGAACCAAAAAGACGGAAATAGACCAAATATCATCTTCTCTAAGTCCCGATTCCTAACTCACGCCAAAATGTGTCAGTTCCCACCCTCCACAACTACAAAACAACACATACGGCACGTAGTGAGCAGATTTCATGTCTACCACTGGGACTGTTGATGGATGGTGTCCTCCAGCACAATGGCTATCAGACCTGCAAGAGTGACTCCCGCCTGACCCACTGGCTTTCACACATACACACACCTGTACGCAAACATGAGGGTGTCCTTGTGTGAAGTTATGCTGAGGCCAATTACATGCTACAACCTGATTTTAAAAAGCTGTTCGTACAATACATACACAAGGGTCTATCATTTTCTAATGATACGGAAGAAAAGAAAAGAAGTATGAAACTGTACTGCAAAATGACTTCTAATACTGTAGGGTGAAAAAGACAAGTACAATCTTCCAGTAAAGTAAGACACTCTGTTAGAAGTCCTTAAATAAGAACAAATTTTAGACAAGTGAGAAATATTTTAAAAGCAAGTGGTAAAACATTCATTCCAGGTTCTTTAATAATAAAAAAAATCCTCAAGACCAGCTCGTTGCTGCTTCTTATAATGGTTTCTTTTTCACTCTGAGAAATGTAGTTTTTAAAAAAAAGCTTTTTTTCTGTATTCAAGAAATTTTATTAATATTTTCTTTGCTTTAAAAGAGAAACTAAAAAAAGAAAAAGACCCCACAGAATGATGAGGGGGTCGTAAACAACACCTATTTGGACTCTGTTGATCTAAAACACTTTTCTTTTTACAGCAATCCCACTTAATTTGTTTTATCTTGTGGTTTGGTGATCACACCTCACATTTGTTGACTTAATTAACCTAAAATCAAGAGTAGAACCATGGTAATTGAGTGTGAAAGATAGCACAGGGAGTGACACCCACCCCTAACTGGGATTAAATCATCCCAACAGCAGAAAACAGGTAGAAAAACTGTGAACACAATGCTGACATGTTGGGTCATAAAAATAGAGAACATGCAGAGTTAAGAAGATGAAGTGTGCTGCAAAGCTCTGAGATGGGATGGTCACGACTCTGGACCAGTGTGTTAAAGGATGTGGAAGATCCTAGCTTAGCTAAAGTAAAGGACTCCACTGTTGTTGCTTCTAAGCAAACTCAAAGCATAAATCCAGGTTGGCGAGGGTACCTTCCACTTTATTGTCACATTAAAAATGATCAGCTGTTATCTGAAGGGAATAAGTCACCTTAAAGCTAAAATAGACTCGTCATTTACAAGCCAGTCGAGAGTCGTTCAGAGTGTTTAAACTTATCAAGACTCATAAGTGAAACCTGAAGATTTCTAAGAGCAAAGATGCTTTCATGTTAGCGCCTCTTCAGCCCTTCCTCAGTCTCAGATAGATGAGATAAAACAGACAGAGGAAGAAGGATGCAGGATGAATAAAACACGAAAAAGGCCAGTAAAAAGTGGGGGTGCGAAGAGAAGATGGTAAGAGGATTAAAAAATAGACGCTAATGAAGTGTTGGGAGAAACAGCACAGGAGCTGTGGGGGAGCTGTGGGGAGCTGTGGGGAGCTGTGGGGACGTACTCCCTAAGGAAAAGCCAGGAAAGGATCTCTGGAACTGTTGCAGTGCAAATCGGTGCTCATCCACCTACCCAGGTTGGTCCAGACACAATAGATATTTATCAATGTAGATGATTCAGTGAGGGACAAAGAAAGTTCTAACATACAAAGTTTCCCATGCACTTTGATGCTTTTCTCCTTTTTGTCTTTCTCTCTCTTTTCAATTAGCCTTTGCATTTTTCTGCTCCAGCTAATCCGTCATCAGATTCTAAGATATGGCACTAATCCCTGTATCAGCCACAAAACCTCATTACACCAGCCACCATCACAGGGAACAAAGCAGAGCAACAGCAGGTGACTGACATGACATTTCGTGAGCTTTATAAAGGAAATTGAAACTCAGCCATGTCTGGCAGCAGACAGAACATGTCTGTTCATTATGCCATTTTAGGGATTTTATTCACAACCCCAATTCCTGAAAAGCTGATTGGTAAATGAAATGTAAATAAAAACACAATGAATGATTTCTAAATGCCATAAGCCCTGATTTAATTTCCCCATAAACATAAACAACACATCAGATGTTGAAACTGAGACATTTTACCATTTCATGGAAAATATGAGCTTATTTTAAAGTCTGATGGCAGCAACAGGGGAATGTTTACTGTAATGCTGCATTCTTTTAACAGGAAGCTGCTCTGCAGTCTTCTGCTTTCATGATGCTCCAGATGTTTTACATTGCTTAAACATCTGGACTGTTCTCCAGTGAAGCCATGGGGTGAAGGAAGCAGGATGTGGTTCAGCATTGTCTTGCTGAAATCTGGAAGGTCTTCCCTGAAAGAAACGATGTCTGGATGGAAGCAGATGTTGCTCTAAAGCCTCCATGTGCTTTCCAGCATTGATGGAGCTTCACAGATGTGGAAGCTGCTCATGTCATAGACCCTAATGCACCCCATCTCATCAGAGATCCAGCTTTTCTACTATCCACACACCCTGGATGCACCCTCTGCTCTTTAGTCTGCAGGACACGCCGTCCATGCTGTTCAGATAGAATTTCTCATTTTCATCTGATTTTGCACTTTGTCTCAGAGCATTTTAAACGAGCTTTGCTCCAGAGAAGACAGCAGTGTTTCTGGATAACACACAGTATGGCTTCTTTTTTGCATGATGGAGCTTTAAACAGACTTGTGGATTGCAGGGTAAACTGTGTTCACAGACGGTGACTTTTGGAAGTCTTAGATTGGAAGTCAGAGATTTCCAGCTGAAAATCATTTCTGGTTTCAATCAAATGCGGCCTGAAGACTAGAAAATAACTGGTATTTCACACTTTTCCCTCAGCACACAGATTTCTCCCGATTCTCTGATGGCACTATACATCGTAGGTGGCAAGTCATTCAGTCGTCACTGTGTTGAGGAGGATTTTTTCCTGAAACTGTTCTGCAGTTTTAGTGAAATCCCAGTGTGTCTCAGATTGACGAACCTCTGCCCCTTTTCATCTGAGCTACTCTGCTTCTTGGAAATATTCCTTTTATACCCAGTCATGTTCCTGACATGTTGACAGTTAATCTATTTTGGTTGACTTTATATTTCCAGTTTTTCACTGGCCCTGTTCCAACTTCTTACAGATGTGTTACTGTCATCAATATCCATCCTTCCATCCATTTTCTTAACTGCTTGTTAAATTTAGGTAGCGGATAGCTGAGGCCTATCCTAGCAGCAGTCCGAGCGAGAGGCGGGGTACACCCGGTCCATCACAGGGCCAACACAGAGAGATGGACAACCACTCACACTCGTTCCTATGGACAATTTAGAATAACCAATTAACCTAACATGCATGTCTCTGCATGGTGGGAGGAAGCCGGAGTACCCGGAGCAAACCCACGCTAACACCGGGAGAACATGCTCCACACAGAAAGGCCACTGTTCGGACCTCCCCCCAGCCGAGGCTCGAACCAGCAACCTTCCTGCTGTGAGGCCAAAATGTGAAGTTTCTAAATGAGTTCATATTTTCCATAAAATGATATGTTTTGGTAAGTTGTTCATATTCTATTGAGAATAAAAACATGAATTCGTGCGATTCATGTGACCACAAGTGCTCGTGAATAATTAGGGAGAAAGAACTGATACCCAGCATGCTCCAGTGATGGAAGTCAAAAATAAATAGGTTTGTAGATTATTCCTGCTTGGCAGCGTAAATCTAGTCAGCAAACTGTGAAATAAGATAGCTGAGTCCTTGAATATGGTGCATAAGCTGTGTTTTGTGTAGAGGCTTTGTGTAATAATAATCCTTTGTGACATTGTACGGGTTAATTCAGTGGCATGGCATTGCCTGTCTTAGCTGATGCCATTACAAGGCCAACAAATTTACAAATGCATGAATAAATCTTTATCACTGAGCTACTCATCCTGAAAAAGATATGATACAAATAAGATGAAACAGTTGGGAGAAAATTACTGAGATGCTTGCAATGTTTTCAAAATCCAGAAAAATCTAAGTGGGATGTTCTCTCTTCATTAATACATGTTACGGCATAAAACGGTGAGTGTTCACTAACACGTGCATGTTCTTCCTCTCAGTAATATTGCACTATATTTATGATTTAAACAAGCAAATAGGGCCCTGTGATGGACTGGTGACCTGTCCAGGTGTACCCCGCCTCTCGCCTGATGTGAGCTGGGATTGGCTCCAGCCCCCCCCCGCGACCCCGTTCAGGGAAAAAGCGGTAGAAAATGGATGGATGGATGGAACAAGCAAATAGTAGTAGTGTTTAGTATGGCTGAGACACACAGCAGCTTCTCTTCGTTTATAGTTTGCAAGCAGTCATTCCTGAGTTCACCACAGAGATGACTTCCTTCTGTCTTTCTTTTATTTGTGTTTTTTAACATATTGATTGTGTGACTTTGTGTGTAGATGTGCATGAGACATGTGTATTAATTCTATTGTGTGTGTGTGTGTGTATTGGTGCAGACTGTTTTTCTCAGTTGAAGAGAAGCGAGGCAGGCGGCTGGATGAAATTGAAAGAAATTATCGTGACCTTTGGACACAATAAAAACTAAATGTTTTGTGCTTCTGTACACACTTTCTTTTCTCAGACTTTCACCATCTATCTTTTTATTTTCCTCTCTCTCCCTTTTCATTGCTTCATGGAGCTGCACATGCTGGAAACACAATCATCTTCACACTGTTCCACATGGTTACATCCAGGCGACAGACGCAAAGCCACTGTCTTTGCTCTATTGTTTTGGTTACAAATTCAGTATTGAGGATATTTACACATACGTTAATGCTTGTATTTAAGTGACATCACATCCTTCTCATTAGCTGTACAACATGAGATACGTTCCCACTGCAAGCCTTAAAGCTCAATTCCAATTGCTTGGCTGTTCACATTACATACATTTTTAAATATTACCTGTATGTAGACTGCAGTGTGACAAGCTCATGCTCCTGAAGTGACCTGCATGCTCAGAGATATACAATATTCAGAGAAACCCTGATATGAAAAGCTAGTAGGAGTGGGGCCGAACTGGTTGACAACAGGGTCAGGCTAAGTAGGCTAAGATTTTTGACTTTGTAAAATCCTCCATTTGTGCATAAATCCATCATTTTTGCAGACTGGGCATTATGTCCTGACATCTGAGATTAAGCTACCTGTGAGAGATTATCTCCAGAAGGTGCTGCAGCAAGGCTTTAAGGTGAGCTGGTTTTTCCTAGTGTGCTGGAGCGACAGACCAAAATTACATCAGTGGCAACCTGGCTGTTCAGATTAACGTTGAATTGAAAAATACCGATATGTATCCAGTTCAATACCACATGACCCAAAGTTGTTTAGAAAATGTCAGATTACATATAAATATGAGCTGTTCACACTGTCAGAAAGTAATAAGATATGGGTCAAGTTTGAGAGAAAGAAATCAGGTCACATTTAAGGTTGACCAGAACATGTATGACAGTAGTGCTCTGTGTCAATTTTTGCTCATCTAAGATGTTTTAATCATGACACTACTCTAAAGGTAGAACAAGCCACATGTTTCATGAAAGGAAAAAGGCTTGCAAACGATTTAGCTGAGATGAGAATGTAAGGTTTGTCTGTCATTGATTAGCTATTAGCTTTTGCTAGCGTTGGTTTGTGCTAGCGTCCTTCAAGGCATTTCAACCGGCACTTGTTACGTTTGCACCCTGAAAAGTAAGTGAAATTGTTGGTATTAGCCAGTAGCCATTGCTAATGTTAGCTTATTAGTTTGATGATTCATTACTGGACGAATTTGAATAACCACAACTTTACAAAGTTATGCTAAGTGTACAGGTGATGTGTTGATTATTTCATATTTTTACATTTATTATATATAATGCTTAAATAGACTTCACTTGGACTTGAGACTTGGACTTGGTTTTAGGTGATAATGACTCGACTTGGACTCAGACTTGGACTCGTAGTTCATTTTAACGACTTGGACTCGGACTTGCACATTGATAACTCGGACTTAGACTCGGACTCTAACTCTGAGGACTCAAGAGTGACTTGGACTCGAGAAATGGTGACTCGACTACAACACTGCAAAGAGAACATTGACCCGGCTCTCAAAATAGTTCAGAACAGTGGTTCCCACCAGGACCCGCTTCATGTATACCACTTATGGTCACCCTGGTGAATACCAGTTAAAGGGTAAAAAAAAATGTGATATTTTACAAATTGGATGGTTTTGCCCAGTTCTTCTTAATTCAGGCATTAAGGGATGAACAATTCATTATCCCACTGCCTCACATACTGCTGAAACTATGCTTGGTTTAATACTGTCAAAAGTTACATTTGAACCATAAATAATATATTCTGGCTGAGTCCTGTCCTTCAACAAAGCCAAAGTTCAATTTACAACATACAGCCCTATTTTTATTTTAGGTACAAAGTGTGGACATTAATCACAATAGCTCTGAATGTTCAAAGCCTAAAGGCCCCTTCGTGCTCTTTGGGAACACCCCTTGGGAGGGTCCAAGACCCCAATTGGGAAACACTGGTTTTGACCAAAGCAATGACCATAAAAAACAAACAAAAAAACAACAACAAAGGAATGTGTATATGCTGCCATATGATATTCAGTATGTTTGTCCCCAGAATGAACCAAATAAAAATTTAAAAAGAATAATACAGCCTCTGTAACCATCCCATCTCTGCCAATGGAAAATAAGTTAATTTGTGTATTCAGCTTATCAAAGTCACATTTCACTTTCTGCAGCACACTTATAACGACTTCACACTTCTCTTAGGAAGTTGTGGTCATTTAACATTTCTGTGAAGTGTTGAAGAACAAAACTGGAGCATCGATTCATTTTGTTGTGCTTTTTAGCTCTTTTTTTTACAATGCACTTTCTGAAATAGAAACAAAAGTGATATACTGTACTGGTGGTGTAACAGACTTAAACAGTGTACTTTTCTTTGCCTGATGAAGAAAAGCTCTCAGACTGTAAGTGCAGTGAAATAAGTGCAGATAAATGCCAACATCCATCAAAAATACCTGCGGTAGACATTTGCCATTGAGTGCAGGAGTACAAAAATATACCTATGGCATTAGCAGAGACCTTCACCTCGGTATGGTCTAATGGTTTGTTTTGATTTGGACCACAGATTGCTGGATAATTGCTTAGCTTGCTCCAGCTCTGTCTTTATTCTTTGCTAGCATTTAATATTGTTTCATTTTTTCTTACCTGCCTTTGTCCTTCTTACTTAACTGATTTCCCGATAACTTCCTCACCATCCCTCTCTCAATCATTCCCCACTTTCCCCTCTCTCCCTGCTCTCTTTTTGTCTCTGTAGGCAGTGCAAGGTTGGAGCCCAGTAGAGAAGAATGGCTGCCGAGCACACAGGCTAATATTTGCCCTGTGCTAAACTGAGCAAACAGGGATAAAGTGAACACAATCTCTTTCTCCGTCCCTGGCTGAATGCCTTGTTGTCCTTCCATTCCCGTCCTCTCTCCAGCACTGCCGTTGAGCTGACTGCTGCTTAATCAAGGCAGACACCGTGCACATGTTTTTGAAGCGAATCGCCATGTGAAGGATAAATCTGATAACATAATCTGTTTCCAGTGTGTTGTGTGCCTTTCTACATCAGGGCATGAAGCGTATTAGCTACACCTGTGTCATCAAACAAGTCTGCAACAGCAGCCTAGTTTTAGCAAAGCTTTAACTATTCTTTTATGGTGACAAAAAGTAGGTTTAGCACATCCAAATATAGCTTTTTGGTAAAATGATCTAAAAATGTCCCTGTTTGTGTAGTACATGCTAAGCAAACAGCTTTATTCACCTCAGTAAACCAACAGCAAGAGCAGCACAAGGACTGGCAGACATGATTTTGTTGAGTGGTTGGATGTATGTGCAGTGAGTGCATGCTACAAATGCAGTGGTGATTGTAGATATAATTTAGTTAAATAATTAATTGTTTTGAGAGGAAACAAACGTCTGGGAGGAACAAGCAACAACTACAGTGGAGATAAGCTAGTAAGAGATGGACACATCTGAGGCCTTTGATAATGTCTGGGATGATATATCTGACAAGGTGATGTGATGCCGTTCATGTTAGTGAGCTGTAAGCTGGTGAGCTACACCTTCCCCTGGTCTGACATTATAGAAGTTGTTTTTCCTTTCCCTGTAATGTGTATACAGTCTGATTCAGAACAGGCTAAGACAACAATAAAGGAAGAATTTATTTTATAACTGTGACACTCACCTTTTCTAATTCACATCATCTAAATGTAAATCAAAACACATCCGCGCTGCATTGTGGTGAGCAGCTTTAAGTAAGCTTTATGAAACTGCTTAAAAACAGTTTTTATCCCTACATGTGCTGAAGTTCTGGTGGTACCACAGACCCTGCTAAAAGCTTTGCTTTGAGGTGACAGTGCAGGCTCAAAGTGCTTTCTTATTGTGGACGTTACAAAGAATAGTTCTATCCATTGTTCCATTTCGGTGTTTACTTGGATAATATGACCCATTCATGGGGACAAACTGTATCTCATTATATACCTTCATTGTTTGCAACTTTACAATGACCACATGCCATAGCAGGAAGTCAAATGTTACCATATAATGAAGGTAAAACCAAAATTCGTTAGAAATATTCTGATTAAATTCAGATATCACATACTTTCCTAAGAGCCAGAAACCTAAGTAAGTTAAATGTGGACACGATCCAGTTAAAAGGTCAACAAATACTGACTGCATTACAAGTAACAGCTCTGTTTAGCTCAGAAACAAGAAATGCACCAATAATATCAATAAAACATTCAAATTCACCTTTTAAGTGTGTATCATGTAACAGAAGTAGATTCTTTTAACATTGCAATTGAATTAAAAAGACAATAAAATACAAGTGAAAACTTTATATTTAGCTTTGTGTCATAAAGTGAAGCTATTTAAAGATGAATTTCTCTGCCACTTGCCAGATTATTATAACTCACAGTGAGCATGAAAATCTCATTATGATTCACAATCTATGCATTGTAATAATAAAGATGTGCTTATGATAAGAGCTGTATTTTACCTGTTCTTCAGTTCACACAGATCTGAAACCATATGTATGTAAAACATGTGGGAAAAGTTTTAGCAGCTAAAGTGATCTGTTAGTCCCCTCAGGTGGAACACGTGGGAAAAGGTTCAGTCAAAGGAGCAACGGGAACTCACTCTGGAGAAAAGTCTTGTGGAATATGTGGAAAAAATTCAACTCCAAAATTTACGAGGAGTCATGTGAGGTGAAGGTTAGGTTACAAATAAACTGGGAAATGGTCCATAAAATGCAACAAATCTTTTAAAACTATTTCTGAGTGGAAAAAAAAATAATTTGCCATCAACATTGTAGAGAAACTGTGTTTTATACAAACTGGAGAGATGCTTATCCATCCATGCTACAGATGATTATGATCCCGTTTAAATCCTGCTTCTAGGTCAGAAAGAATTGCTTGTAAAAGTCTTTAGAGGCGTTGGATAAATCAAATGAGCCATTAGAGTACTGAATTAGAGCCAGGGCCCTGTAGTCCATTATCCACCTGAGCAAAATCACTGTTTTTCCATGTTACTTCTCAAAAATGACAGCTTTGATGAGATTTTGTTATGCACAAGATGCAAGCAAAGTTAATTGACCATGCATAATTACCTATTATTTCTCTATAAATGTAACCTTTATATGTCTGTAAAATTTACTGATTAGTGAAGAGAGAACCATGAATGAAAAAATACAACTTTGCTGTGTGGAAACAACCAATTTTCTGCTGAATAATCCACAAAATTGAAAGTGTACTTGTCATGCAGCATATTCCAACAGATAATGAATAATTATAACTTCCTTCTGACCTTCTGACTCTGGTACCACCAGGGTGACCTGATGTGACAGGCATGCATAAATAACGTACACGCTGCTGCAATCCCCTTTTAGAGAATGTGTTGATAATGCAACTCTTAGCTTGGCTCGTGTTCATGGTTAGTGGAGGAATGTGGTGCAAAAATGTGATGCAACAGTATGGTCAAAGGTTTGTTTTTTTTGTTTAAGGAAAACAAAATAAAAGTTACTACAAGAAAGTATTTTATGTATTGAAAGGTGGTGGTAACTAGAAAGATGCTTACAGGTGTGGTTCAGAAAGGCAAAGTAAGGGGATTTAAGTGAATGTGGCATGGTTGCTGATCTGGATTGAGTAGACAGAAAAAGCCCTCAGTATCAATGCTTCAGGATGCTGCTGGTGGTGTAATGGTGTGGGGGATATTTTCTTAGTGGTTTTACCACCACAGCTCATTAAAACTTTGGGACATGATCTCTAACTTCCTACGTGAAAAAGTTCACTGACCTGTAATGACTTCCACAGTCAGTAGTTCTCAGTACTCTAAAGCAGCTTTGGGATGTGGTGAAATGCAAGTTCATCATGAATGTGATTGTGTATCTCAAATATGGACATAAAAATGGGATCCCGTCTGGTACAAGCAAAGTGGATCTAATGTTTTAACTGTTTAACTGTAAATATCTCTAAACTGTTTCAGAATAAGAAGGATTTCAGTTAAAACAAACATCCATTTTCTACCCCTTTTCCCTGAACGGGGTCGCAGGGGGCTGGACCCAATCCCAGCTCACAACGGGCGAGAGGCGGGGTACACCTGGACAGGTCACCAGTCCATCACAGGGCCAACACACACAGACAACCATGCTCATTCACTCCTATGGGCAATTTAGAATCTTCAATCAGCCTATCCCCAAGGTGCATGTCTTTGGACTGTGGGAGGAAGCCG
>JBAMHV010000005.1:15308623-15327799 GCA_037177535.1 Pseudomugil gertrudae | reverse complement strand
ATGTTTGGGAGGTCAGGTCAGTTTGGGTTTGTTTCCTTATCCATTGAGTTAAAGTTATTTTGAGATTGTTATGATTTTGATTTAGATATGTTTAGTTGACCTCTTTTATTGGTATTTTTGTTATTTTTGGGTAAATAAAAACCCTTTACTTTTGAAGCTACCTGTGTCCTCATCCTTCACCAGCTTGGTCCCTCACAGGCAGTTATAGACAGAACTTTTTACATGTTTACACATACACATACAGTAACTAGCTGACTATGCTAGAGGAAACTGTTTCACTAAACAACAATCTCATGTCACAGAACCGGCTGGATTTTCAAGAAACAATTATGATTATCAGTCTTTTGATTGGCTAACAAGGCTTCTGGCTGACAGATCATCCCTTGCTTTGGCAATCTACTGACAGAATTGTAATCTTTCTGTGTTTTCACACTGTGCGGTTGTTTGTCATGGCAGTAAATATATTATAGAAAACTTGTGTATCTGTATCTTCAGTGTATTAAAGCTGCAAAAACAACAGCTTGACAACAGTTCTTACTCCAAATGCATCTTCATTTAGGTATTTTCCTCTCTGTTTATATCTGGTAACAGTGAAGGCCATAACATTTGTTCTGCATCATCACACACATCAAACCATTTGTCTTGTGTCATCGTGTCTTATGGATGGTGATATCCTCATCCTGGAACAAGTGTTTATGCGCTTCATCTGATTGATGACTCAGGATACCTCTATTCCATCTTTCAGTGACTCGGTTTTTGAGTTAAAGTCAAAGCACACCAGCAAAACAACCCCCACAGCATGTTACAGCCCCACTGTGTTGGGTCAAGCATTCAGGCTTGCACATATCTCACAGTGTGAGGCGAATTTTAGCTCACCAATTTGATATGGGTAGACAGTAAAGGGTGACTCATCTGACCATGCATACCAACTTTGTTCCACATCTCTGCAGACCACTGCCAATCATTTTTGCACCACAAACTCTCAAACGGGTATTCATGTTGGTTCATGTAGTTCAGGCACTGCAACTTGACTACTTATGGATTAATAGACCACTTATGAACTTACTGATAGTGGATGGATGCTAATGTTTTGATTAATTGTCTATGAATGAGTTATTTGGCTTTTCTTCTACGTAAGGCTGTAATGAACCATCGTAAGCTTAACATTTTCTATAGATTTGGATGAAGAAACGGCCTAAACACAAGGCTGATGAGCCATTCACTTTGAATGTCTGAATAAACAGGACCTGCTCTGCATGTTTATATATGCCACAGAGCAATACAGGATGCTAACTGCTTAATTACACCATGCAGTGCACCTACGAGGAAGCAGATTCATTATGGTCCTCCTCTTTGTTAATTTGGGTTCTCTCTTCAGTTTCTCACACAAATGTATGTGCTTTTGAGATTTATAGCAGTATGTTAACACAATAGAGGCCAAAATAATTAGGAAAAGGGGCAGTCATAGCTTTGCAGATTACACATAAACACTCAGCAACATCATGCTCCTAAAGCTTCTGCAAAGTGCAGCTATTTTCCACTGCCACATGGGGGCAGTGTCCAAAATATGGACACCTTGGAACTGTCCAGGTGCTGAATGGAAAATTGAATGAGTTAATTAACTACAGTACACTGTTACAGGCAGGGCTCTACATTAAGCTGTGCTAACTTGCCAGCAGGGGGGTTAAAATAAATTTTGGTGGCTAAAAATGAGAATTTCTCCCCAGTTCTGGAGGTGATGAGTAAAGAAAACTGTTTCAGGTATTTATGTTTGTAGCACCATCACTACATTTCCTATTAACTCTGTTCCATGGTGTCTCATACATCATACGCTGGCTGTGGGATGGTTTTTGCATATGGACAGTGCAGCTGAAGGAAAAGCAAAAGCGAAGCACAGTCACACATGGACTGAAAAAATGTGGTGGATGTTGAAGAGTGTAAAGAAACAAAGCTGGCTAAAGACAAATGAGGTATGGGAGAATGTTTAAAATGAATAAAGGAAGTTTTAATATGACTAAACACAATGACTAAACTTAGAAGTGGTTGGGATTTTTACCAAAAATAAATCAATTAAAAATGGAATTAATGATAAAAAAGCTGCTGCATGTTTTATCATTGGGACAAATAATCTGAAGGTAGAGATTATAAAGACTACAAAACCTTTGTAAGAAGTGTATGATATGGCTGTAATAAGATCAGTCACTCGTTTAATGGTACTGGCAGATTCATTGGAAGAGGGACACCTAGACAAAGAGCACCAGGACACCCTAAGAAAAGTTTGGTATTTTCATTGAAAAATATTAATAAAATTGAAAGAAAAATCAATGATTTAATGCATTGAGTTGTCCCAATAATCTGGCTTCCTAATTATACCTTTGGAAAAACATCAGATATTTTTTTGTTTAATCTAGTTTTCAATCATCTAATTTAATCATTGCACCATGTCAGCGCTGCATTGTCCTCTTTCTGTAGAACTTTCCAGTGGTTCATCTGCCTTTACATGCATAAGTATGACCCACCTATAATTCTATTCTACTCTGTTGTAAAAGACGTTTTGGGAGAAGGTTGTCCTGCTTGAAGCTGCTGAAGCACCCTCCTCATGACCTCCAGTGTGTTTGAGTGATCACAGAACTCTTTCTGCATGCTACAGACGTGAAGATGTGTGTTTGTGCTCTCTTTTTTTGATATTCACGGCTCACTGAATTATTTGTTACTTTCCCCAAACAACCTTTAAAACATTAAAAACAGCAGATCATAACTACTCATCACAGGAAATGACCCGTTACACTCCTGAGTTGCTGCCGCTGACCTCTGCTACATCACCACTCCAACCCTTATTTGTTGTGTCCATTACTTTACTACTATAATCTTTCATAATTACAGTCATTATCATTTTTTTAACAACTGATGTTGAGAGCCTTTAAATGGGCCTTGACCCACTTGGTCTGTGTAGCAACTCTGCCCATCCACTCTTTCACCCATCCCTCTCTTATCTCCCATCATCCCTCACCCTGTCACACTCAGTTTACTGAGCACTGGATGAGGAGTGACCTAGGGTCAACTGTTTTCCTGTCACTTTCAGGCACGGGCAGCCCAAACAAATTGGGGTCACTGTGAAGTTGAAGTGGTGTGATTGCACACACAAACAGCACTTGTTCAGGTGGTCTAGGGTAGGTAAGTGATGGTAATAGTGATAGTACCGTCGTATTATTGTTGTCGTAATATCACTTCTACCAGATGGTACAGTTAAGCTCTTACAATATGGACCTAATGACACTGTTTAATTGTGTGACATGATGAGTAGATCAGAAGCACTAGGTGTAGTCCCACTTGATAATTAACAAGAACCCCCACTGTTAAAACGGCTGTGAGCCTTGAATGGAATATGGGGTAGAGGAAGCATAGAGGTCAACCAGACAATTAGAACCCTGTTAAATGCATTTTTAAATGCCTGGTGTTTCCTAATTGCATTTCAATTTGTCATGAGAGGTTGGCTGAAATGATCTTTAAGCCTTGGATAGGAAGGCTTTAGAAACTGACTTGATTATAGTTATGAGAAACAATAAGTCTAGGGCATAATTAGTTATATCCTGCATTTTTACTCTGGTCTTTGCAAATGAAACATCTGAATGCCAGTTAAAGAAAAGTGAGTTACGTGTTTCTTAAGAAAAAGTGCATTGCAATATTATAGTTTTCCTCGTGTTCATTCCTGGGTTTTAGCTACCATCTCCAGTACAGAGTTGATTCCAGAAAGACATCTTTAACTTAAAAAGGAGTTTAAATAGAAAACGTTAGGGCACTTCATTCTGCTCTGTTGACCATATACGGCTGGGGGAATTTCTTACTATGTGCAGCTGCAGGTAATCTCCCAGTCCCTTAGCGCTCTCCACCCTGACCAGAATGGCTTCCTTCAGCTGCGTGCTGAAGCCCACTGCCAGCCGGTCTGCCCGTGTGCTCGGCCGGTCATTGGGTGGCCAGGTGTATGTGATGAGGGCTCCGCCTCGGCCGAAGATGTAAGTTGTCCCAGCTGCAAAAGAGATGGAGAAAGTGATCTCATACAGATTTCCAACAGAAGAATATAAGTTTAAATACACAAAATCCAAGAAGTTACACAAGAAAAATGTTTGGTTATAAAAAAGTGGGGAACTGATTTAATGGTATACACTCTGGACTTTGTATGATCTGTTAACAATGCCATAACCCATATTCATGCACAACCATCTGGGTTTACAGAGAATGTTCTGAAGAAAAGAACATATCCAATGATAAGCAGACAGGAGAATGTACAGACTGGTTGAAGATGATAGAAAGTCAACAGGAAGTCAAATAAGCAGTGATTCCAACCAAGATATGCAAAATAACATCTCAGAAAACACAACATTTACAAGCAGCAGAAGACCACGGCAGGTGCCACTTCTGAAGTAGAGGCTAAAATTCACTCGACTCACTAAAACTGGACAAAAGAAGATGGAAAAAATCTGCCTGCTCCAGTTCAGCTCCACAGTCCGATGGTAGAGATGGGAGATTCTCATCATGTATGCGTCGACCTGGAGCTTTTTATCATGAATAAAAGCAGCATGGTGGGGCAGTCGTTGGCTCTGTGGCCTCACACCAAGAAGGTTCGAGCCTTGGTTGGGGCGGGGGGTCAAACCGGGACTCTTTCGGTTTGGAGTTTGCATGTTCTCCCTTAATTGATAACGCTTATATGCTTATATAAGTTCAAAATGTGGAGCACTGACAAACTTTGTGTTGTCATTTCACAACAAAACTTAGATGTGGGCCCAAAAACTGGGCCCTGATCAGCTTTCCCATTGCCTCAGCAGTGCAAAATGTTGTCTATTAACAGGTCCCATATTCAAAGCAATGTCTGAACCTAACAGTGGGATGAGGTGGCATTGCTCCAAAAAGCCTAATAGGCAATGAGAAATGATGGCCGCTGACTGTGATTAGCATTGAATAATGAAACCATGGTAAACCACACTCAACCCAGTGGGACAGTCTGCATACATTTTCTGCATATATTCTTGCAAATTTTCTGTTGTCAAACTAATCCAGTGATAGGAGGACTTCAGATTACACACGTACAGATTCATGTGTTCTTGTTTTTTCTTCTCATCAAGTGTCATTTTAATTGTGTTAACAGTAGAAAAGACTGAAAGCAGCAGATTGGTCAACAACATAAAAATCCACAAGGAAAAATCTGGATGATGAAAAGAGGACAAGCTGTCCTCATGTATGCACACATGCAAACACACAGTCACTTGGCTACCTGGTACTGTCATTATCTAACAATCTACTGGTAGACATTATAAATCAGCTGCTACACAGCATTCTCCTCCCCCTGTCTCCTGTCCTCTCTCACCACCACTCCATCTTTCCTTCCCTTCAAGCAAAGCAAAGCCCTCTATTCAGTTTTTGATTTCTTCTCGAGGCTGTATTATTTCAGAGCTGACTAATTATCACAGCATGGCGAGGAGGGCTATAAAGGGGTTCTGTGCCGCAAGAAGCAGAAAAAAGACAGGATGAAAAAAGACAAAAGGGAATGAAAGCAAGAAATATAGAAGATGGATAAAAGTGCAAATTGTGGATGGTAAAAAAAAGAAGTTGGTTTCCCTATTTTATTTGTCTTTCTTTCTCCTCTGTACATTATCAGTGCAGCTTTGCAGAAACTGGGCAACAGACTACTGGAGAGGAAGAGGGGGAAAAAGATTTCTAAAATGGCTGGCAAACAGAGGGATGGGAGCCATGTTGTGATACATAAAGCTGTAGCCAAGAGGGGGGCTGATGACAGTGCATCTGTACGGTCATATGTGAAGCTGACTTTATATGTCTTATTCAGTGTTCTAGTTAAATTATGGTTCAATGTACACCTAAAAGACACAAATGGTGTAAATAAAGAATTTACAGCTGATGCTTTGTTATATTTATTCATATACATATTTGAAAAACAATCAAGGTTGACATAATTTTCTCCACATCACTAAAAAAAGTGTACTTTATAATACCTGTGGATTCAAAGTGAACAATTAAAGCCTACATAATCACACTGATTCAGTCAAACATTCATATTCTGCAGCTGGGACAAAATACGGCTTCGTATTCACCTGTCTGTGAGATACAAACACATGTGGTACTCCGATCTCGTCTCGTCTTATATACTTGCTATAGACTATAAATCCTTTAGTACCATCATCTCATGGTTTAACCACCACAGCCTACCTGAGTATTGTTGCTGACCATGTCCAACCTTTCATCAGTGCAGAGCAGCATCTTGTGATTGATACTTCCAGGATGATGCACCATGTCACAAAGCTGACATCATCCCCAACTGCTATCTTCACCATGACAATTACTTTACTGTACTCCAATGGCCTCCATTGCAGATACCAAAAGATATTTGGCCTTAATTATGAGAAAATTAAGCAGTTTTGTTTGACCTAAATATAGCCCAGGCTTACTAAATGTGAATGTGGTGGCTGAATATCAGCTACATCACTACCAGATATGATTTTTAACAAAATGACCATCACCTATGTGAAGGTAGACTTTCCATATCAGGGCCACTTCTGGCCCACACATTGATTGCAGTAACCCACATTTTGGCAAACAAGTGACATCTAGACCACATGTGGCCCACAGAAGTCTTGCTATAATAAGTGAGGCTGACAACTAACATCTGGCCTTCTTCTGGCCCACACAAGACTGGTCAGTGTTGTAACTATGTGCCAGAGGTAGCTTGGATCCAGCCCAAACTATGTCTGCCATCTGGGATGGATGTGTCTGCAGCAACTGTGTGAGGCCACTATGTCAATACAGACCAAGTTCTCCGGGGGATTTTTGTATCACCATGTTGATTCGTGCTACGAAGAATTAAGGTCATAATGACAGCAAAAGTGGTCCAACCGGGTACTAGCAAAGTAGATCTAAATAGGTGTAAATGCCATTTAGCTATTGATTTAAGGCAGATCAATGAAAACATGTTATGTACAATGTCTTCATATTGACTCAGTGACAGATGTAACAGTGGTAGTTAACATTCAAAGGAAAAAGAACATGCCATAAATTAAACTTGCAGCAAATATCATCCCTGCATATCTTCTCAGTGTACTCACTCTGAGATAGCTCTATCAATTAGCATACCCTTCATGCATATCATTTACCATATGTTTCAGCTTCCTCTGAGAATACCTCGTACACCTTACGTCACGTTGACAGTCACACCTGTCACTTCTGACTCGGTCTTAATTACCAACACAGTTGTCTTACTGCTTTGAATGTCGAGAACACAGAACAGCCAACGTTCCAGGAGATAATCTAGTCAGATAAGAACTTCTACAGTCTAATAACACTCTCTCTTCCATCTTTAACCACCTGACGGGTGGCTGTTGACTTTGCCTTCTTTGATTTGTGCAGCTTAAAGTGACCACCTGCTGTTTTGTGGAGTTGTGTACCTGTGTGTTTCTGTGTATGCGTATATTCGTCTCCCCTGTAAATGAGGAGACAAAGGAGGCTTAGAGTCTCTAATGAGTTGTCTGACTGGGTGCATCCATGTGTCACTGTTTCTTCCAGCAAACACCTGCTGCTCTGCTTGAAAAATACCCAGAATACTGCAGTGCAACACACACTAATGGGTGGATGAGATAGAGCTAGAAAATAGGGGGAAAGGTGTTTATCAAATCCAAGAGGACAGGTCTGGAGGGCATTCTCTCCTGGTTGGCTTCAACACAATGATTTCCATAAAATCAGGGGACATTTGTACACACAGTGCAGAAGATCTGAAAGTGCACACACACGGCTCATTACTTCTGCAGCAGGGACATCAGGACCCAGGAATAAATCTGGAAGTTTCAGCAGGGATTTATCACATAAAGTGTAGCAGTAAGTGTGGGGAATTTGTCATTTCTGTGGAGGAGAATACTTACAAACACAAACCTCTAATCATGAGGCATATACAGCAACACTTAATGGCATTTGGTCAAACACTTAAAGAGGCCTATAAACACAGAGAGGCGCTTGTATTTAATAAACACTTTTTCATCTATTTATGCTTGAAATACAGCCACGCCACTGTTGCTGTATTTTCCGTCCATGACCACAGTATCTTCTCAGGACATACTTATGTGATTTGTTTCTGTTATAGCCTCACAAACTGATATTAGCAATTATTTTACAACCTTTATGATATTTGTTTTGGATCTTTACAATATCAAACATTTTTTATTTTAATGTATTAATAAACATTATGCATTCCAGACTTACATTACACTAAAAATAATTATTTTTGTCTTATTCCTCATGCAAACAGGCAAGTGTGTAATTGTCAAACGTTTTATATTGTTAACAATATATAAACTGCAGGAGGTCCATTATGCAGCCTTATGGATGTGTTGTTCTGCAGGAAGCACATTTATTGCTAATAATTTAATCTCTGTAATAAGGTGTCATTAAATATGTTTTTACCATAAAACATCTTTAGTTTATTTGTGAATTATACTTCTGAATATGTCCTGCAGCATTCCAGGACTGAAAAACTAGCTTTTTTTCCAGGCCGGAGCATCAGCTAACAGCCATGTTTTATTTTATGACCCCAAGGCACATGCTAGGAACTGAATAATAAATAACTGGTTGTTTTGAACTTGCATCATGTTTGGCAAAAGAAAATCAAAAGAGGAAGAGAGAAAAGAGTGTGAATGTGAAAGAGCGAGAGACCAGAGTTAATTTCACACTGACTTTCACTAAGTGGAAAGAGCTCAGAGAAGAGACAGGATGTAAGACAGATGCTGAGTCAACACGGTACAAAGTGTGAAAATCTTTTGTAATGAAGCTTTAATGCTCACAGATATGAGTGAACTGAACCCTGTAGAACACATCTGCACTGCGTGATGGGCCATCTCAGATATCTCCAAGTCAATGCTTCTGAACAAGATTTTTTCTTAAAAATCTGAGAGTACATATGTAATACTATAAGATTATGTTTACTTTTTGCACAAAAATTCCTTCAGATCCATGAAAAGATATTTCGCATCATAAATGAAGACATTTGAAGAATTACTCTCAAGGTGACATGGCAATCAATACTAACACTACCTTGCTTCCATTAAAACCTTTTCTTTAAAATGCTGTAAAAATATATAAAGCTAATGATAAAAGCAAACTCTGAAACTCTATTGAACTTAAACATGTGTAAGTTTGTATTTGTGAAAAAAGTTATTTCATCCTTTAAAATCAAGTCAGTTCAAATGTCTTGTAGTTCTTCCGGGCAGCAGCAAAAGTTAGCATTGATTGTGAGGTAAACTTTAACTAGTGCTCAACAAACAAAAATCTACCTGATTATGGATTCCTCTGACCTTGTGTCCACTGTGGTTTGTCTAAGCAATCACATCAGCTCTTGCAACAATAACAGCAGTGATGGAAATGTTCTTTTGCACTCATTACTTCTCAATTCAAAAGTAGAGGCTAAATATTTATTACTTTTGTCCAATTAGCTCTGAGACCATCGATCTGCCCAATCAATCCCACCTGCAGATCATGGGGTAGAGAGTGCAATGAGATAAATCAAACCATATTATCATCTCCATTCACGTTGACTGGCTGGTAATTTGGTTTGAACAGGAACGAACAAAAAAACAAAAAAATACAATTTTCTTTTGTCTACGGATCCAAAGGAAAAATAATCAGAAAAGGCTCATGAATCAAAGCTGTAATGAAAAACCTATTGATTTAGATTTTTTCTGTTCACACCCTCCCCCTTCTCAACACATGAGCAAAAAAAAGGTGCAAGTTTATTATTTGGGTTGCGTCCTTTGTGAGGGACCATTGATTTGGCATAGTGGATTCTAGGCCACCACCGTCTACCGTGGGGATAAACAGGTCATGCTGAAGAAAGAAGACGCCACAATTTTTCATTAAGGCCTGCGGTCAATGTTGCAGTGTCAAATACCAGTTGCAAAGCCTCTTGGGAGTTGACAGAGTGAAAATGGCAAGATAGGCTGGCAGTAAATGAAAACTCCATGAGAAAAAAACCCCAGATAGCAGTGAAGAAGTCTACACTCAAGAGGCTATAAGCCTGCAGGCGCTGGCACTTTGTAGCCTACTGATGTAAATTCATACACGTTTCTTATTTTAACCTCTCAAACTGTCAAACAATAAGTGAAAAACAGCTTTGGTTCCTCTAAACTTCATACATTATTGCATCAGTGCAGACTGGTGCTTTGAAGCTGTTTAGGAAAGAGACAGAGCTATTGATTCCTTTCAGAAGAGAAGATTGAAACTTTTTTAAAACACTTCTTTTGACACAATATGTGCTTCTGAAGCATTTACAAAGCAATACAATGACTGGGGTAAAAAAGGTGGGGTGGGTGGGTGAGATGAGACATTTGCGACAAACTTTTAGAAAACAATTGATCTTTAAAGATGCAGAGTTACAACTGCACACAAGCGACTGACACTTTGGGGTCTTACCATCTTCCCCCCTGTGCTCCCTGATGAAACATTCTCCTTATATTCTAACAAACTTGACGATATTGCCTCCCTTGGTCGGATGGATTTTTTACTGGAGCAGAAGACAATGACAGAAATGGCAACCCAAACATTGGCTGTGTCTAGAGTGGAAACAGAAACATTCCTCTGCTGAAGAGGTTAGCTCATATTCCTCTTCTACCTTCTGAAAGATTGCTTCAATGGATGAAAAGGCCTGAATCTTCAGAGAGGAAAGCAGAACAAACCCATTCTTTTCTTGCTACATGTATTTATAGGAACTTATGCATCATGCACGTGAACTCATAGAAGATACTAATTGTTTTGGTCCAGCTGTAGTGCCACCAAACTCATAAACCATCTTCTTCAACATCATTGAAATGAAAATAGCTCTTTATGAAAAGTAATTTGATGTAGTTAATAGAGCTAAATGATATGTTTCACATTTTTTACAATTAAATCATCATGTTCTAATATGATAAGTTTCACCGTTAAACTGTTCTAATCTGTCAGAGTCTGCGGATCTCAGGAAGGGAGTTTCAGAGGGTAGGAGCCACTGCTGCAAAGGCTCCGTCACCTTTAGCTTCCAGCCATGTTGGCTTAATAACCAGAGACCTTGGTCACTTGATCTCAGGGACCTACTGGGAACTGAAGAATATATTACCTATATATATTATCATTATCATAATTAAAGTTAAGACTTTATCATAAGCGAGGATCTAAGATGTGCTAAAAGTCTGTTTTGAGTTTTTAATCATACTCTGATAAATGTTAATATTTAATATGCTGCATCATCTGAGATGTGTCTTTTGGTGTGTGATGTGTTTATCTATGTTGTGCAGTTTTTCTGAGGACGTCAGTCTGACCTTGTGCTGAACTTGATGCATTGTCCACATCTGGGAAAATTATGAGCTGTCTTCATGTTTCTCCAATGTACAGATCAATAAGCAACAACCATTGATTATTTATGTCTTTCCTTCCTGGAATATTGATGGAAAACAGCAAAAAATGGCTATGTTTCCATTTTTATAGAGCATACTCACACTAACAAAACAATATACTATATGACGTGTTCATGTCTGATGGTTTGTGCCTACCAAACTGATGAAAAAAAACAAAAAGAGCCAAGACATGATTATAACGGCTTGTAGACAAGGGTAACAAGATAAAGAAAAGAATGAGGTAGGAGCTTTAGTAAAAATATAAGTGAAAGAAAGACGAGAAACCTGAAAGATGGCCATGCCCACGGCGCCAGATGTGCTGTATGAGGAAATAAAAACATGTGTGTAGGATAACATCCTTATTTCCCATACAGAGTCATTAAGCTTGAATGTTCTGTAAAGGTCAAACTGTTTTATTGCTGGCCTATGGAAACACAGGTGTGATGGGGATACAAATGTTCAAGCAACCGTGCATGTGTCTTGATAATATTTAATAGACACGAGCACAATTAGTGTTAACATCATCCTAATTACACTGTAGTGGCCTTCAGAGTGTGAAAGTAAACACTGGCTAAGCTGGTGTTAGCTGTCCTATCGGCAACACAGTGACCTGATGAAATACTAAATGGTTTTGCACAAAGTGGGCACAAATAAATAACTATGGCAAGGGAAAACAGTGAATTATAAAACAAAGAAATATCATGTTTCCTCAACTGTGCAAACAAAAAAACCACCAGAGGTTTACATTGGATAAAATGTGACTTCTCCAGCTTGATGGACATGATGGCCTCTAAAACCCCCACCTGTCAGTTACAGAGTGTCCTCACCTTGTGAATTCACTTTTTCCAAGCAAACATAAACCTCTACTTCAGTAAATCACACGCTAACATCAAGTAGCCACCTTCAGAGAACTTGATTAGTAGTTGCAGCAACATTCTGTAGTGTCATAATGAAGTGAGCTGATAGTGCCACAAAGCTCCCACAGCTTGTTCCTAAAGGTGGAGGAGTAGCCGACATAACAAAGCAAATTGTGTAGAATTGATGGATGGTGGAATGTTAGATAAAAGCATCTGACTGGAAACAGAGAGCATACGAAAGAAAGAAGAGAATAAGCGGGGATTAGTGGAAAGTTTCTTCTAAAAAGCAACAGCACAGATTCCGTTTCATTCCCCAGGACGATATTCCAAAGACTCCAGGATAACCCACATCAAAGACCGAGGCAGATGAAGAAGATGACAAGATGAAAGAATAAAGTAGTCTGTAGTAGAAGTGCATGATGCATGCATTAAACAGTGGGCGCATGTGTGCTGAACGTCTTCTTACATAAACATGTGAGAAGCTGGTGCAGGTCAGTCCACTCAGGAATTTGGGATCTTGTGAAGATTTGAGTGTTCATGACAGATGAAAGCTGCTGGGAGGAATTGAAGGCTGCAGAGATCCATGGCTGCAAGTCATTTCCACCCACATATAAGGTCCAGTCATATCATACTGCAATCATGAGCTTGCATCTACAAACATGAGTCTCAGAGGGACATGTGACATCTTATGCCTGTTACCTTTGAAGACTAAAGGTGGTCTTTCTACGTGAGGATATCAGAAAACTTTATATCTGACACACACCGCTTTGGTGAAATTTGAGGCAAATGGTGAAATGCCAAACACTAAGAGATGGTTAAAATAAGCAGATACAGCTAAGAGCCAACTGGAAAGAGAAAAATATCTGCATGAATAGCTCTCTGAGGACCGTGGGTAGTCATCTGAAATGTCACTGGTACCTCTGTTCTCTGATGTGGAGTCAATGTTAAAGTGCCTGAAGAGAGCAGAGAGGGTAGATTGCATTCTTTTCATCTCTCCTCCTACTTCTCCCCGCACCCAGAGGGACTGCTGGACAGGCACCGCTGTTTGAGCACGCCCCGTCACATTGCTGATATATGACACGTAGAGGGAGCTGGTAAGCTGCACATGTGAGGTGAGGAGCGGGAGATACTGAATAACTTTTGCTGAAAGCCCTTCAATAGAAAACAAATCAAGCTGAACAAATAATGTTGGAGAAAAAAAACTCTGGGGATAAAAAGGGTAACAGAAAAGGAGATTTACTGTGTCGTGTCTGGAACCACAACATTTAGCCAGAGGCACGTCACTTCCTTTTTCTTTTTTCTCTGACTGCTCGTCTCTCTCTTTCTTTCATTTCCTTTCTTTGATTTAAACTCTCAATTTTAGCAACCCCCCCCCCTCTCTTTCTCTCTCTCTCTCTACTCTCTCTCTCTCATTCCAGGCTGGTAGTCAGACAGCCGGCTGTGGCCATTAAGTAACAATCCATTTGTTGGTCGGTATGGCCCATGCACAGCAGCAAATACAGCCCTGATCTGCACAGACGCTGGCACACACAAACACAAACAAACACAGACTGTAGCAGGATGGAAAACATACACTCGGCTTTGAGACGAAAGTCTGATAACTGGTGCGTCATGTAAGCCAAGGTGCCAACTGGACTTTGAAGCAATCTGTTGGGTTTAAGGGTGGACTGGAGAAAGCACCGTCATTCATCCCAATGCAGCTTAACATGTCTCGTATATAAACACCATGCATGCTGTTACAGGTGAGGACAGGGTGTATGATTCTCTTACTGCAATACCAAGAGGATTAACGTTGGACTAGCTCATTTATTAATCAAAATCCCAATTACAGATTCAACAAACCAAAAGTAAAGTCTATGTATACATCACAGAGTATTCCAACATAAAAAGTAATAACACACTCCAGCAAGCCTACTGCTGTATCTTTCCATTTACATCCTCAGTCACAATCAACATGAAAGGAATACCTCCTTTATCCATAAATCATGAGTATAGAGAACTTTCCACATTCAGACAAGGGCCAGTTTTTACATAGCCTCCTGATCTAATAGCTACTTTAAATGAGATCATAGGCTCTTTGTTACCTGATGAATCATTTCTTCCCATTTTCTAGATAAATCTATCATACAGTCCCAACATAAAACAGTTTAAATAGTATTTTTGCACCAACCACATGACCCTGAATTGGACAAGTTCTAAGTTTATGTCCTGAGGAAAGTAAGAAACAAAAATCTAACTAGCAAAGGACCCGAGTGATCCATCAACATAAACGAGGCAACCTCTAAAGAACTGCTTGAGGAGGTCTTCTAGAAGTTTGCAGAACTATTCCTGAGGCCTACTTAACAGACCTGTCCTGGATGATTCAGACTTAAAAAACAACAGCCGCTAAGACCAAATATTCTCTTATAAGCTCCATAGAACTGTGCATGGTTCTGCACCTGAATCCTCATCACACATGAAAGCACAAAGGTTGACTCAAGCATTTTGAACAGTACAGTAATACAAAGCAACAGTTTTTATTTAATCCCTAAAAAGTGCTTGGTTACTCTGCATCAGCCCTGGCCCTTGTAAAACCAAGAGCTTCCTTATGCTTCCTTCCCAGTGAAAGGAGGACTGCACAGAAAAGAATGAATACTACATGTTTAATGAGCTTACATTGAACCATATGACCCATATCAGAAGTAGGAAACCAGAATGGAGGTTTCCCTGTTTTTCCGCACCTTCAAATAAATGCGTTACAGTAATGGTGAGTAGCAGAGTTGTCTACTCATGACCCATTCCCACAACCATGATAGTCATGCTCCATAAGTTTTTGTTCATTAACGTCACTTGTTGGTGTTTGAAGCTTTTAAATGTCTTGTTAAAAAGCTGTAAAAAGAAAATCCAGACTTCTTTACCACTGATATGCAGCTGCATGCTTCGCTGTCATGGATTTAGACATTTCCGAGCATGCTCGAGGAAATCTAACCTTCAAAAGTATACAATTTTCCTTCACTTCAGACCAGAGGGGTGCTTGAAACCTAAACGGTCAACGCAGTCACTGTAAGGAACACTTGGCAAATGCACAGCCAAGTATTTGCCTCGGGGCTTGTTCAGAGCCTCTTGAGAGTGTTTGGACAATGCACGGTAAGATGGGGAGCGGCCGTTACAAAGCCATTTCCACTTCTTAAATGTCACAGTAGTGTATTGCAGTCCTGGAAGACCTGGGAAAAGTAAACCACCTTATAGTAAATATATTTAATCCCATTGTGAGCCCACTTGAGCCTCTTTAAGTAAAAAAAAAAATATATATATATGTATATATATATACATATATATATATATATATATACAAGAACGCATGTTAAAGCAATGTATTGGATAGCTGAGAGCTGCTTGCAGGCAAATAAAACACATCTCCTTTCATCCCATGTTATAAATAACAGCAAGATACAGAACAAAACAAACAAAACAAAGCAGCCACTGCAGTGTCCACAAGCTCCAGGAGCATTACAATAATACCAGTATCCCATACCATCTCAAGCCCATACTCCCCATGTGCGTATGCTGCAGCTAATGAGGGAAATTACACAAATGATGACTACAGTTCACCCTGGATTTGAGTCAACACATCACAGACAACAGCCCGTCTGAGGGGCCGCACAATGGCAAAGAAACACATTTCCAGCCAGTCTGCGATGGTAAACAAACAGCAAACATTTTCTCTGTAATTAGCAGAGCTTGCCTGCCAAACTACAGGAAGTAGTGATTACATCAATCACAGCAGCCTTACTGCAACTTCCTGATATGCAGTATAGAAACTGCTTCTGTCTTATATCACAACAGAAGCCTTTGTCTTGCTTTGATGTAAAATGTAGCTAAAAAAATACTCTGAACCTGTATCTTAATGTTTTTTAAAATAATATTTGATCAACTCTGAATAAAACAAGGTTTCTTATATGCATTTAGACTTTTTACTCTTTAATAAGTGATGTTTGCTGAAGAAAAGGATTTCCACAGACACGATGGCTGAACCTTCCTCTGGGCAGTACCAAAGTGCATGCCAGCAGTGCTGACAGAAAAAAACCAAAGCCTAAGCAGATCGCTTTCAGGCTGGAGCTGAAAACTCTGGCAGAACCTACTCTTCCCAGCTTTTCTTCTATATTTCTTTTCCTTCTTTATCAGTTTTACTCAGCAGATAAAAAAAATGCTTCATGGATATCAGGAAGCATTAACTTCTTGTTCAAAGCTACAGTGTGAGGATATGGGGGGTAGTAGCCTTTATGATCTTATGCTCTTTTCTTTTAATCTGTGTGTCACTCTAAATGTTTAGTGCAGGAAGCTAAATGGTATCCCCCTGGCTTTTTTCCCTCTGAAAGAAAGCAAATGTTCTTATAAAGAAGCTTCACTCTGGGACAAAATAATCAGATTCTAAAAGCTCCTAAGTCCCAGTCTATCTTCTGCTTCCATTTAAAGCTCTTCATGTTTTTTTTTAAAGTTATGGTACACAACAAAGTGGCTTCATCCTTGATATGTATCTTGAAATAATTAAAACAGAATGGGATCTGTAAATCCCACCAACCCATATATTATTCAAAATAGAAGATAAACAACATATCTGATTTCGAAACTAAGATATTTTATTTTTTTAAGGAAAATATGAGCGCATTTTGGATTTGATAGCAGCAATACAATTATAAAAAGGTTGAAATAGAGCAACAAAGGGCTGTGGCAAATCCAAAACAGCTGAGCAGCATTTCACAACACGAGGGTTCACCAATCTGCAACAATTATTAAACAATTTCAGAAAAATGTTTATCAATGTAAAACTGTTAACATCTACAGTGAAGGCATCAAAACTAAAGTAAAGGAACAAAACTGGGGATTTTTGGATTCCATGATGTTTGAGTTCCATAATCCAGTTCTATAACTGGTATTACTGGTATTTTTCCATGTATGTAAAATACCAGTAATAATTGTGAAATAATACAGAAGAATACACTACAGTTTTTTCAGTGTATGAACCTTGCATTATATGAAATAAACTCACCTTGTTTTTAATGGAGGACAATGGCAAATATGCCATTTTAAGTCATTTAAATTAATCAGAACTAGGATCAAAGCAGATTTATAAAAATACATGCGTCCCGCTTATTGTTCTGATGCTGCCATGTGTGCATATGAGTGTAGGAGGAATTTGTGAGTGAAGCTTGACACAAAATGTGAGATCTAGCTCTCAGCAGGTGAAGGTGAGCATCCATAGCCTGAGATTAGGGCTGAGTGCAGGGAAGACACGGTGTCAGCCATGACATGAGCATGTTAGCGATGTGCAGATGGAGCTATGCGATGACAGTTTGTACTCCATTTACTTTGACAGCTGCTACAGACAGAGCGAGTGGGGAATGAGGCAGATATCCTCAGAGAAAAATGGGAAAAGACACGCTGATAATATCCACCTTTACCTCTGCCTTTATTCTGTCTACTGACCTTCATTTGCTGCTTCTCTTCTCTTTCCCTCTACTCTCTCCAATCTCTGCTCTAATTTTCCCACAAAGACCACGCTGGGCCGCAGGCTCAACTGCAGGTATGAGGGAAGGACTTTGTTTCTAATGAGACGCCTTCCGCGAGGTTTTAAACGGTCCCTCGCCTTCAGGAACACCAGCACAGTATGGCAGGTAGCGAGAGGTTAGCATGGTAAAATCGGACATGTGGAGGTGGAGGGAAGTAATAAAACGACGTGGAAAGGAGAAGCGGGGACAGAAAACCTTTCTAACCTCAATCTACTCAGGTTGAGTCCAACTCTTCCACTCTAAAAATAGCAAAGTTAGATGCAGTGCAAAGATAATGGCTGGAAACAATGCCTTCCTCCGGCATGCACTTTATTCCACAGCCAAATCCATGTCCCCTCTGGTGATAAATATCAGAAGCTGCACAGCAGCTCAGAGAGAGTTCACAAGTGCAGTGCATGAAATAACTCGAGTGCGTGACCTAATTACACTTTAATAAAATGATCAATGGAAATTAATGATGTAATAGATAGACAAAGGAGCTTTCATTGCTGCAGTGATGTACTTAAATAAAAAGAAGCTCTGAAAATGCCCTCATATAGTAAAGCTAAATGTTAATTCATTTTCTGTATAGTTTACTTCCATTCAGGGTCGCGGGGAAGCTGGAGCCTATCCCAGAAATTAGCAGGCGAGAAGCAGGGTTCACCTGGACAGGTCGCCTGTCCATTGCAAACAACATGACCTCCAAAGTACCAAAAACAAAAATAAATAAAAATGGTGCTATACAAAAACTTAAGTGTGTGCCTCAGCTGCATCAATACTTGGACATGTCAAAATATCCATCCCACCATTTTCTACCGCTTTTCCCTGAACAGGGTTGCAGGGTGGCTGGAGCCAATCCCAGCTCACAATGAGTGAGAGGCGGGGTACACCCTGGACAGGTCACCAGTCCATCACAGAGACACACACACACACACACACTCACTCCTATGGACAATTTAGAGTCTCCAATCAGCCTATCCCCAAGGTGCATGTCTTTGGCCTGTGGGAGGAAGCCGGAGTACCCGGAGAGAACCCACGCTAACACGGAGAGAACCCACGCTAACATGGAGAGAACCCACACTAACATGGTGAGAACCCACACTAACACGGAGAGAACCCACGCTAACACGGAGAGAACCCACACTAACACAACGAAAACCCACGCTAACACGGAGAAAACCCCTGCTAACACGGAGAGAACCCACACTAACATGGAGAACCCATGCTAACATGGTGAGAACCCACGCTAACACGAGGAGAACCCACGCAAACACGGAGACAACCCACGCTAACACGCAGAGAACCCACGCTAACACGGAGAGAACCCACGCTAACACGGAGAAAACCCACGCTAACACGGAGAGAACCCACACT
>JBAMHV010000005.1:15294468-15305071 GCA_037177535.1 Pseudomugil gertrudae | reverse complement strand
CTGGGTACTGGTGGGCGGCTGCCCCTGTGTGGTCCTCTGGAGGTTTCCTGGGTACTGGTGGGCGGCTGCCCCTGTGTCCTGTCCTGTCTAGGCTACACTACATAAAATGGGAAACAGCTGTGGTATATACACACAATAGAACTCACTGTCTGCAATGGAAATAATAAGACACATTTGACTCTTTTGACGCTTTCTAAGAGGTTCTACCCAATACTAAACAAGATATCAGGGTAACTAATCTATTGGGTTTAAAATAATTATATCCACTCAGTGGCCACATTATGAGAGTTTTCCTTTTCCTTCATAATTGCTTTAATACTTGGTGTGACAGATTAAACATGGTGTTAGAAATATTTTGCACATCCATGATGAGAATCTTCTGTTCCACCACAACCCAAAGCTGCTGTTGTGGATTGAAATCTGTGGAGGTCGTTGGAGTGTAGCAGATCATTGTCATGATGAAGAAAGCAGTTGATGTGAGGTGTGTGACATGGTGCATCATCCTGCTGGAAGTTTCCATCTGAAGATACTGCACTGTGCTCATGTGGACATGGTCAGCAACAATACTCACATAGACACACACACACACACACACACACACACACACACACACACACATCGCACCATCAGCAGCCTGAACTGCTGGTACGGCAGAAATGACTCATCAGACCAGCATTGTTTTTCCAGTTTTGGTGAGTCGTGTGAGTCTTAGCCTCAGAGAAGCTTTTCTGCATGTCTTGCTCAGAACCAGTGCTTATTGGACTTCCTTTTGCCTTACTATTATCTCCAACCAGTCTATCCATTCTCCTCTGACATCAACAAGACATTGTGGCACAGAAAACTGCTGCTCGCTGGATATTTTACAAGTCGTCTTCCCCATGTCTACATGATTAAATGTATCGAGTAGCTGCCACATCATTGGCTACTTAAATTATTGTGTTTAAAAGCACTTGAGCAGGTGGACTTTATATAGTGTGTAGTCAATGTTTATTCCCAACTATTTCTTTAGCTTGACCTTACTAAACATTTGACTAATGAGTAAAATTCACTCTCTTGTGCTGACACCTTTCTGAATCATCTTTTAGTTGTTATCCTGGCTCTATGCCTGTCAGAATGCTTACATGCCCTGTTATCACTTCTCTCTATTATTGGTGCCGAAACCTTTAGATACACAAGCACTGTGAAATCTAATCAAATCAACCAGAGAAGTAGAAAAGTATTTACCTTATTTTTAGGTGGAAGAAGATCTGAATGACCAGATTTAATTCCTTGACTCACTGTCAGAGTGGAGACTAGAACATAGCTGAACACTTAAAAACACTGAATAGATAAACCATCATTAATTTACTTTGGGAGAATTACGCACAAGGGAAGGTTTTACAACTCAAAGTGGTTCAGATGTAGATAAATAAGAAAGAGATGTCATGGATGTCCATCAATCAGCAATTCAAGTCACTAACAGATGAAAAATGAATCATAAAAACAGAATTATTGTTACATTTATCTTGTTTAATAGAAAACAACATGTCTCTTCATTCACTAAGAGAATGTGGCTGTGAAAGTCTACAGGAACCTCGGAATATAAGTGTTGAGAGACTGAAACAAGTGTTGGGACGGGAGCCAGGACAGTATTTTGGCAGCAGTAAATACTTGTGCATGACAAATGAGTGTGTCATGCATACTGTTGAGCCCCAGCAAAGACCTGCCCAGCTCATCCGTTTGGTGAACATGGCACGAGTCAATTTCACTACAAAGACGCCACCACCTCCCCCCTTTTCTTTGCTACGGTTCTTACGGTTCCAAGAAAACAAGGTTAAGTCTTTACCTAACTGCTTTTACCCATAAAACTCAATGACATGCCAACTCTGACTATCCTTTTTTATCTCTAATGTAAAAAAGCATGTAGATGCGCAACTCGGTGAACACCGACATGTTGTTTTACAGGACAGGTTCAGTTGTCTATTATTCGGCTGAAATGATGTAAAATGAATGTAATGGCACAAATAAGCCCAAGCAAAACAAAAACACATTACTATCAGTACTGTCGAATAACACACGGATCATCAGTGACCAAACCTTTTCTCATCTTTCTGGATGAAATATTGGCATTGAAAAAAACACACAACAGAAACTGTTTACATATTTACATTTTTTCCTCATTTACACTTATTTATGCTACTATTTATGTACTATCCTCACAAAACTAATGTAACTAAGCTGGTTTTCGACTCCACTGGGCATTTGCTGGACATTATCATTATCTTAAGCTCAGTGTTTAGCTTAGTGTAGTCATTACTGTGTTTATTGTGTGTTATGTCTGTTGTTGTGTGATTAACTGTGTATGAAGCCCTTTGAGACGACTTTGTTGTGATACTGGGCTGTATAAATCAAATTGAATTCAATTGAATGGTGGAAAGTTTGACAAAAATGGACTTTATCAGAATTTCCAGTTCAAAATAGCAATAAAATAGTGACAGAAAATGTGATGAATAACAGTGCTATCATGGATCACTCATTGTGGATGTCTCAATGAACACCACATTTCGTGGCTGGATTACAAACTTCCTGAATGGGATGTAAATGCCTGGAAGACGTCTAAAGGCCCCATGATAAGTGTTAGAGCTTAGGGGTGCTAGTGTACAAGTGGCACAGGAAGGGTTACCTTGAGAGTGACCCCTGGGCTTCTGGAGAAAAAGGCTTAAAGGGAAAATATGTCAGGAAGCGATAGAATAAGACACAAGCACGAAGCTGTGCAAGCTCCTGACAATGAAGGAAAGCAATGGCCACCGGGGAACAACACGGGATGGGATTCAGGTAGCGACATAGATGGAGATAATTAAAGATGGACGAGAGATTCAACAGAGAAAAGAAAACTTAACATGTTCCAATTTGTAATCACTGACCGTTACGTTCCCTCTCTGGATGCTATTATGATTATGTGTTTCCTTGATGGGGTTCATGGTTTCATCAGTACGTGCCACATGCATACAGAGCACAGGCCTGTTCTCACTCTGACAATAAATCATCCCATTCTGACTGTTTTATGCACAGTGAAGCGTTGACTCTGATGACAGTTCATTTCACTTTTCCCCCATCCTCACTCAGCCTCTTCATCTCTTTTCACATTACAAAGGCACATTGGAGGCTAGAACATACTAATAAGCTACCTCAGACACCTATCTGCTGGCTTTTACGGAGTGAGTGTGTATGTTGTGTATATGTTTATTTTTATAGTTATTTATTCATTTTCTAACTGGTACAGTATTTCCCGCACATTTAGCTGCTAAACATGCACAGCAGGCTAAATAATGTTCAGCTCTCTAAATCTGACATGTAAAAGATGCTGAATTGTGCTGCCAACTGAAGGCAACTTATCCAGTGTTGCCTTGCATGAAGCAAACTGAGAAATAGCAGCCAGTGATCACCTGCCAGACACATCCCAATTTCAACATCTGTCTCTGTGTATATGCCCTGACGACACTTAATGGAAAGACATATATGCTGAAAACTAACAGAAGATGATGAATGGTTTTCTGAGGTCACACTAAATTCCTGCTGTCTCCTGTTAGTAAATCAGTGGCTCCACATCTACATGTGGGAGCATCCTGTTCACCAGCGGGTGCTCCTTATAGGGACAGAAACTGACTGCAAATCCTCTGAAGGTAGATGGACAACAGTCCAATAACCGTAGTGACAGATCGGTTGTGATGAGATGGTTGAACCAGGTCAACTTGTCCTAACTCTAAATAGTCCTTTCTGCTTACAGCAGCAATCACCGAGATGCAGCACTTTGGCAGCTGCAGGCGACTAGAAAGCAATGAATCTCACACTTCCCCAATTTAACGAAGTAAAAAGACTTTCAAAAGATCTTTATCCAGATTTCTTCAAAAGAAGAAAAGGAGTAGAGGCAAAAATAAGCATACAGAAGAAAAAGGGAAGCAAATAAAAAGGAAGGGGAGGAAAAAGAAAGACAGATGAAAAACTGATGAACAAGAAGAAGGAGCAGAAAAAGAGGATGAACAAGAAGAGAAAGAAAGCAAAATGAGCAGAGAAAAAGGATAAAAAGGGCAAGAGAAGGATGAGAAGAGGATAAAAGGAGTAGAAAAAAGAGACAAAGAAAAGAAACAATAAGAGGACACAGGAGGAAATGAAAGAGAGGAAGAATGAGGCACAGGAGGAGAAGTCAGAAAAAGAGACCCTTAGGAACATGACAGCCATTTGATTCAAGATCCTTTTGCTTTTCTTGTATAAAGTGTCAGGACTTGGACATTTGGGTGGTGTTTTTTTGGGGGTTCCTTGTTTCTATTTTTCAGTTTAGCTTTGTGTTTAGTTATTAGTTTCGCCTGTGTTTGATTGTGTTCAGCTGGTTCTCGTTTAGTTCTGTGTATTTAGTCGTTGGGGTTTCAGTTGTGGGTGTGGGATCATTGTCTTTCCATGGTTAGTCTAGAGTCAACTACTGTGAGTGGTTTGTTTCCAGAGTCCTCAGTTTTTTTTTAAATAAGAAATAAACTTGTGTTAATCTTCAACCCTGCTGATCTCCAGTGATTCACACCTGCATCTGGGTCCACACCCCACTTCCGAGCTCCCATTCTTGACATAAAGTCTGAGTCCAGGAAGCTGACATCCCTCCAGCAGATGTTTTGCTCCATGTTAAGTCTTCCTACTTATGCTAAACATCTGCATGTTCTAGCTTCACGTCCAGAACAAGACACAAGTTTAATTGATTTTCTCATCCAACGTACAGCAAGGACATCAATAAACAGCGCATTTAAGATGTCATAACTATTCCTTTAAGAGTGTAAACATGGCAGGCAGGGTGAACGGCACAGAGCTGATCCCTGATGGCCGCTACACCGGCGAGTCTGTGCACGTCATCAGTTCTTTAACTCGCCAGGTGACTCCGGTTTGGGGATAAAGCAACATTTTAGGGTAAAGATTAGCTTTTTAAATGCTTTAAAGAGAACTACAATATGACAAGAGAACAACTTTTTTATGGTAAGAACAACGACGGGATGAAAGACATGGGATATCGGATTTTTAACTCTTTATGAGCAATTTAGGATAATTAGTAACGAGACATCGGTGATTGATTAATCATAGAAAAGTTGAGCAGGGTTTCTCTCCCTCCTTGATTTATCCATTTTTGATAGATTTTACACCCAAAACCCAAGTTCCTCTCACATGTCCACTGTTTTTTCTCTTGTGTAATCTGTGCTAATGCAGGACATTGTCATCAGAAGAGACGGCTCAGCTGGACAACATAACAAAGAGCATTAAATACCTGCAACTGTAGGACCGCCTGAACTTGCTTCATGTTTGTTTGCCGACATTGTCCCTGAGTTTGACACACTCGTATTGTAATAAATAACTGGAACATGAACAAGGAAAGACAATACTTGCACGCATTTGTGGATCGCTTGACAAGCTATAGGTGTAGTTTTTCAGAGATGAAGTCTTTAAAGAAAAAGCAACGCCTGCAAGCAAGTTTAAGCTTGCAGGGTCCCTAATCTCAAGCCATCCACTCTTATTAATTAAGGGTTTCGGGATAGAAACCACCCCTCAGGTAAGATAATTAAAAATATTTTTTTTCTGCAGGCTGAATTAAGTCTTTTCCTCTGGAAAAAAAATCTAAATAAAGATTCTTGCTTTGCCTCTGGTCTTTTGGAGTCACAAAGTGAAACAAGCAAGCTGCTAATTTAGAGCTATTCAAGGGTAAACGGATTGCGCGAGGTAAGGCTGGAGGCTTAGTGCAGATTGCAGCGCAGTGTGTTTAATGCAACAGAGATAGCGTGGTCATTTAAAGCCCTACTGGAACTCGCAGCTTCCCCTGCCTGGACCACCAAGCCTCTGTTCACACATCTCTGCACAGTTTAGCTTTATAGACCTCTCCCCCTCCTTACTGTTGGTCAAAACATGGATTTTCTTATTACTGATTTTCTCCTAACTGAGTATAAAGAACACAATAACTCCCTAAGAAATGGATTTGCAGCTCAAATACAGCTTTTCACATGGAGGATGGGCTTCTGAATAGTAACTTTTGATTTTCCGTTTGGAATCCTTTCACAATAAAGAGGCTATGATTTTATCTGACCTCAGTGCATTGATTTTAATAATTGATTCTATCAAATGTTAATTTTTGGTGGCCTTTCTGGTCCTGTGTTCAACGTGGACAGCATGAAGTACTGAAAGAGGCAGAAGTCATACAGAAATCAGAGGAAAACAGCAGTTTAGAAATCATTAAAGAGTCTCTTCAGGGTTGAATTTGGAGGAAATCAAAGGATTCTAGATGAGGGCAAAGCAACTCATTTCTGTGTTCAGTGAACATTAAAAGCTGGTATTCTCCTGCCGAGTCAGTCAGTTTCCACATATGATGTACGGAGAACAGTGACCTTTAGAGTAACCTTATAGATGAAATGCCACAATGCAGATTCAGCTCAAAGTGACACACTTCCACAGAGTTAATTAGGCACACATTTCTTCTGCAGGCTGTATTTATTCCAAACCTCTGAGACAAGAAAAACAAGACATAAAAAGCTTAAAGCGTTGGCTCTTCAGAGACAAACCGGAAAAAGCCATCTAAAGCTATTCCGGTTACTCTTCCATGACCACCATGTTTTCTGTTTTATATGGGACTCAATGCCAAGTACGGCAACAGAGAGGTCTGTTGTCCAACAAAATATACTGCAGTGGAATGAAATCCTCTGTGGACAGGCTATGTCACTGCAGAAGATAAGGTCTTTATAAAGTCATAAACACGACCAAAGATGTGTCTTCAGGTGCTGTATAATAGCTATGTGGTCCTTTATTGCTGCTATTGATAATACTGTAAGTAAAGTGTAAAATTGTGCCAACTACAATGAGAAATAAAAAAAAGACAACTCTCGTCTAATCAGTGTTTCTCATGTTGCCCACTGGTACCCATCTCTTTCAGGCTACTTGTGTCTCTGTAATCTCCCTGCAAAGACTGCTTAGACATCACAGTCTCAGGTGTTGAAGTCTTTGTTTTGTTGGATGTTTCTTCAACTTCCAAACTCCCTAGATATGAATCTGATGGGATGTGTGGAAAGCAATCCACATCCACATAAACTCCTGCCAACTATGCAAAGGACTTACTGGCAAGGACCCAGTATTAAACAGTTCAGGACACATCAGAACATTATCTCTCTACAGACTACTCTGTATGAGGCAGGAGCATTCACGCAAGCTCTCTTCAACCAAACAGCTTAAAGATCCAGTGAGTAAGAAATACTGACACCTAGTGATAAAGTGATAAAGGATTAAAGGACGGTGGCTGTCAGTGGTGAAAATGTTTATGTGGGTGCTTGATTATGGTGAACTTGTGCGTGCATGGCCTTGATACGGAGCAGCTCGGTGCTCTGAGGTTTCGTGCAAACTCCAAGGCCCTGACTCATTATTGTTTCTGCATGCTCGTGTTGGCTGCCCTCACTTTTCGTAAGAAGACCAAAACAATTATGTTTGATTTGTTCTAAGTGTAAGAAGAGCAGCACTCATCCCGTTGTAGAGGTGCAGGGCTTAAAGTCAAATTAGTGCTTTTGTGTGGGGAGAGACTGTGTTGACAAAGCTTTATCAGCTTCTCTGGATACAACCTCCAAATGCATTACCACCATTAGGACTCAAAGAGGGTTTTAAGTTATCTTTAGCTCTACTGTACGATGTCTGAGACCTGACATTTACATTGCATGGTTTCTGCATAGATTCTTTTTAATGCTACATTAGTAGGAAAGTAAGTGCAGGCATTTTGGTCCCAAAATGCTCAGCAACATTGATTACCTGCACAGGTGTTGTATATAACCATGCTCTGCTTTGTATTAGGTCATTCTTGATAAAGGTCTGTGAGTGAAAGCGTCATGCAGCACAGATTTGATTATGCAGATGTTTTCACTCAGGGTTTAACTTGTCAACATTTTCTGGGTCAGTTTGTCACATATTCGTATACTTATTGTAGAATAAATTAAATCACAAGCACTCTTACTCCTAACATCCAGCAAAGGGACGGAAGGTTGAAGCAGCTCGTGTCGCTACACATTTTTTAATCAATTTTAAATTCATGGACAAATGGTGAATCTAAGCATAGATGCTTTGATTAACATGCTGCTTTAGATCTCACCTTGGGTCTTTTTGGCTTTGATGGTGTTTTAGCACATGTTTTACGTGCGTTTCCTTTCATGGGCATGGTTATGTTTTCAGTGTGCAATAAATTTCTCTTGATCTTTGTGCTGCTGCTGTCTTTGCCAAGACATTCACAAAGCAAACAAAAAAAGTCTCACTTGATTTTGCTGTAAAATACAGGATCAGTAAAATACAACCATTTAACACCTGACAAGGCCAGATGACTGTAAAACAGTTTGTATGTCTCTAAATGCACTTATAAATTTTAACAGCTTTTCTTAAGCTCAGATCGATATAAATTCTGGCTCCTAATCCAATATTTTTGTAGTTTTTAGTTGTGATAAGTGGCTGATAAGGGTTGTTCATCTCTGCCTGGCCACTGTTAAAAACACTCACATTGTTGTGTCAGCTTTTTGATGTGGTTTCAGCCATCGTTTCCCCAGAGATATTTACTCCAGGTTTTTAAGACAGATCACTGCAACACCTTAAATTAATCAAGCAGACCTGCAAAGTGATTTAAAGAGTGAAACATGAGTTTTTGTGAGAGATAACGGCTTCTTTCCTCCAGCTGAGCCAAAATATTCAGGCCAAATGTAGAAGCTTAATCAAGATGCTTCAACCTAGATCCCCAAGTAGAGATGTGCTGGTACTGAATACAGTTTTAATTATTTTTTCTGGTTCTAAATTATTTTCTGCTGTAGTAAAGAAAAAACATTTAGTTGAAATATTAAACTTCTTCTGTAAACCACCGTCTCTAATCGGCTGGATCTCCACTTTAATAACACGTCACCACATCGTGGTTTTGGTCTCATTTTTCTTCAGCACAGATAAGCTTAAATAGAAAGTTAGTGGGATCTTTTTTTTTTTATCTTTTTTGGACATTTTAAATTAGTTTTAAAACTCTACAACTTGGTACAATGCCCAGAGGGGCATGCTGAGAAAAATGAGGACTTTATTTTTCACAGAGTAAAAAAAAAGCCTCGGGGAACATCTAATTGTTACGGGAGACTACTACAACTTTAGCTGACACAGATGGCTTTGACAACCAACTTTTCTTCTGCAAATATCATGATGCAATTTCACTTAAAACATTGCACAGTTACCCCCTAATGAATATCTTGTACTGACACTGCATAGGCTTAACAAGTGTTGCTAAATTTGACTTCTGTGAGTGTAGCACCGACCAGATCTTCATTCCCACCCAATCCTTCAATATTTTATCAATTTGAATCCTTAATTTTAAAAAGTTGAAATGCTGTTTTGGGAAGAATTTGCAGCTGAAATAGAACAAATAAAGCCTTTGCTAAGATATAAGCCATCAAATGTCAAGCCAAATAAAGCAAAATGATACTGTGACTGCTTGTATCTGCAGATGTGCCTAATGGGTTTAGTCATATCCAAACACTTCTGTTGCCACCGATTTTCTGCTGGTAGGTTTAAGGAGCACGTCGTCACCCACTCACACGAGCCATATTGTTGACTATGAGCTGAGAGGACATCCTCGAGAAAGTGTCTAAATGACTCCAATTACAGAGAGCACTCAATCTGACCTCATGAATTTAAACAGGCTCATGTATTCCAAATAAAGCCGTTTGACAACATCAAATGAGGAAATTAAATTGAAACATGTCAGCTCCTGTATGGCAACATAAACGCCCACGTGCTACTTCCTCCGTCAGTACAAAATGTGAGATAAAGAGCAGCACCCCATCCAGTGCAGGAGATGAAAGTGTGGGGGAGTAGAAGTGGAGTCAGCAATGGAACATATGTCTGAATCCTACCTATTTATTGCTTTTCATTAATGACGTGATCTCAATAAATATCTGCTTTGTTTTATTCCACCAGTCGTGAAGTTAGCTTTTTCTGTCTCCGTTGTGCAAATGTTCCAAGCTGCATTTCAGTTATAGCTTTTTCTTAAAAAAGGTGATATTTCACATTTTCAACCAAGCGTGATGATGCTTTACAGGTTTTTTACCTGAACAGAGTTTAGCATACAAGCCCCATGAAACGCCACTTTGAGGACGCGATACAAAACGTTTGCGTTGTGAAGCAGCCTGTTCACCAGAGGAAGAAAGTGGCAGGTTCAGAGGAAAAGTCTGAATGTATGCGAGCAGACACCCATAAGGGATATTCTAGAATTCCCAAGTCAACGTTATTTGTAATAAACTGTTCACGTGAGCCTCTATAGGCGCTTTTCCATCAGTACCTGCACAACACGACTCTACAGGCCTGGGTAGTACTATATTGTACTGGATTGCTTTTCCATTGCAAGTCGTGATCCTCTAATGTGGGAGAGGTTCCCCGCACAATGCGAGTTTCTAGACTACCATATACCAAATACCATAGAAGAAGACCGACACGAAGATAGAAGACTTCCTGTTAACTTTTTACCTGAGGCTTGGATTATGGTTATTAGTGGGAAATAGACTCATGGAACAGATCAAGAGAAGTTGTCGGAGGGCAAGACGAAACA
>JBAMHV010000005.1:15279501-15293914 GCA_037177535.1 Pseudomugil gertrudae | reverse complement strand
AATGTAACCGCACGACACGACACATCCTGATGGAAACGCTCTGTTTCTGGGTATAATCGTGTGAGGCCGGGTGGAGTGGGTGGAAAAGCGCCATATGTCACACAAGTGATTAGTAAATGTGAAAAAGTCTTTCCACTACACTTCTGCAATGCACAGTATTTACACAACAACACATGTGGAAACAACCTAATGAAACTACATGTTTGAGGGTGCTTTTCTAAAATAAGAAGCTTTCATTACAAAATTTTTATTGCAATTTTTAGGTTTTGCACAAATCTGGGGGTAATGGAACCACATCCACAGCTGCCTCTTCTAACTGGCTCCTTTTTCCTTCACTGTTTCCTGTGGTCAGGGCTTTATATGTCCAAAATAAACAAATAACATTCATTTGCCTGAATTTTACACTACAGGGCAGGAAATTCCCCCTTCAATTTCAGCTAAGTAAAAGACAAAGCAATAGCCAGTTTACTACTGCTTATCTTTGATTTACAGATGCACAAAAGTTTTTATCATCTTTTAAAACGGCTGCAATTTTAATAAAAGTCAATAAATAGTGGAAAAGCCTTTGCTCCATTTAAAAAAAGTCTCCTATGCTTTTCATTTGCATTTGTGTCCAAGTGTCACCCAGATCCCACCTTTCCCACCACCAGAAGAAGCAAATAAAACAAATAACTCAATCGGACATTTCCACATGCAATACGGAAAATTGTTACTTACCTATTCAAATGTTTTTTTCCCCGAGGCGTCAAGAAGGGCCAGAGGAGAGCATGAGGGAGAGAAAGAGCAAGGGAAGAACCTGGTTAGTTCAAATGCACCTTGCCAAGATGCACATTAATCACCAGCTGATAAATTCATTGCTAATTCATCATACTTAGCCGTGTTTTTTTAGAGCAGGTAATGAATGCCACCCGTTAGACATCCGTACGGGAGACAAATTCAAGTCAAAACATCAAGAGCAGCAAGATATGATGGAAAAAGTAGAAAAATAACTGTATGAACATTAGCATGCTAATGATGCTGAAACATTTCCTCTGAGAAAGAATGCAATCTGCTCAACCTGAATGTGTTCTGCGTGTGTTTCGGAGTAACGCGCAGAATGCAAACGTTTCTCAAAAGTGACAATCCATATTTCCAATATCAGGAGTCTGGTGACCTAGTTTTTACCGTGGTGCTGCATGAAAACAGGGCACAGGCTTGTCTTGTTTTTTATCATTTTATTTAACCTTTGTTTCACCAGGCAGATGTTTGAGATCAAAGTATCTCTCCTACGAGCATGGCCTGATACGGCCTTATTGTGTCTCCATCATTTATACAGGATTTAAACATACTGTGCAAAACTTCACCTCACTGATGAGTGACTCAGAATTCAAGCTTTTAGATGCAATAAAAAGAGATTTGTGTCAGCTGCTGGTTTCTTTAGCTAGATCCAAGTATGTATTTCTGCAGGAAATACAAGTTATGTATTTAAAGTACCCTTATTTAGCACAGGCATAAAAAAGAACAAAAAAAGAAACCCAAACCAAACCATTATTATAAATACTGCCATCTGGACATGGAACAATATGTGCATGCCTGTCCAAGTGCATAACAAAGAGTCTGCAAGACCGCTAAAAAGCATTTTGATTCAGCTGAACTCGTGCTTTTCTATCTCCTTGCTTTTCACTATCTAGGTCAGCAAGGGGAGGTATTAAAAAGAGCACGGGAGGGGTAAAGCGGTAAGGGGCTGAGAAGTAACGGTGTGCACAGTGATTTTCCAATCAGATGGCTGAAACGTGGTGCAGACGGAGCCTCTCTATCACAGATCTAATGTGGTGGAAGCTACACTGTAGTGTTTATTTAAAAAAAATCTCCTCATCAAACAGAACAAGGAGCTAAATTTGGCCTCCTTTCAAGTGAGACAGCAGCTTGTGGTTTAGTTGTTGTGGTTCTGGTGTTTGTGTTGGAGGAGGGAGCAGCCATGTTTGCAGAGTGCCAGCTTTCAAACACCTATCCTCTGTCGACAAGCGCACAGAGAGCAGCATTCAATGCTGCACCTCCTTCATTAGAACCGCTATCAAAAATGTATGTAATTACTGACAAAACATATGCACACACACACACACACACACACACAGGCCACCTGCTTTACTTTCTCAATCTGGTATTAATAGAATCAAATCTGTGTGTTATCAGATACCTGCTATTTTCTCCCACTAAATCCAATTTGCTGATATTTCCAGAATGTCTCTTCCTCCCTCATCTGCCTCTTTGCCATCTCTCTCTCCCCTTCTTCTAGTCTGTCCTGCTTATCAGGTTGCAAACCAACTGCCTGGCTCCAAGCACACTGATTAGTAACACAGTGGTGTGAAGATGGGAAAGAGGATGCGGTGTATCAATCAGTATGCAAAGCCAGCAGGTGAGCTTTTTTGCTGCAGGGGGCATGCCATTAAGGTAGAGACGAACCAGGAAGCAGTCTCATCTCTAAACCAGGAAAAAAGACCAAAATAAAGTCTGATAATAAATGAAAAAGTAAAATAGAAAACACTGAAAAAAAGCTTCGTGTTAGCGCATCGTCCTGCAGAGATGATAAGTCTCCATGTGACGAGAGGTTTCTGTGGCCCTGCCAACACCCACAGGCTTCAAAATCACAGTGAAACACCAGCAAACAAAGTGGCACCAGTAGGACACGGCCCTCTCCATCTGTGTCATGCCAGGAGGAAACAGCAGAGCAGAAGGGATGCTTGGATTGCTGCAGAGCCCCTACTATTTACTGTCACTTCAGAGGAGGGGAGGGCTGAGTGGGAGAGTTCATAACAACATGGTTAGGAAGTGAATCAGGATGCGCTGTTCCAGCTAAACCCGCTTTACTGGGGTGTCTGGTCCCAGTATTGATCTGCTGTATTCACACTAATGGACCAGCTCAGTTTAAACACATTCTGTTTAAGTTTAGGGCCATTTTGTAAACACTAGGAGGTCATTTCGCCTGATATTTTCAGAAGATAACCAGTGATATACAGGATTATTGTAAAAAGATCAGCTGATTTGAAAAATATAAACAGATTGTTTTTACAATTTATGAAAAAACACATTGGGTTGGGGGGGTGGGAGTACACCTATAATGTATTCATGCTTGGATGTACATACGTAATGTAAAATTTTGTTTGGCCATTGCTTTAATAATACAAATAATATATCGATAATTTAAAAATGGACGTTTAAATAAATTTGAAATATGAATAAATGTAATGAATATATTAATAATAATGGTAGATCACAAATCTCTGGACCACCCACTCTCAGTATTATTGCCTTTGTACATTACCTCAGAGCTTCTAGCTAATCCTTGATGTCTTTCTGCAGCAGTAGGCCTAAATCACTGCACCACATACACACCACCCCAAAATCTTCTTCTGTGTCTTTATGGCCACCAAGGCAGCTCTCCTCCCTGTGCTTGGACATGAAATGTTTAAAGATCCTTCAGAGAATCTGAAATGGTAAATGTGCATCCATTACAATGCAGCAATACAAAGATGTGCTCTGCTCCCTTTGAAACAAAGAGCTTCCTGCAACAGCCATTTCAACTAAATGTGATAGAAAAGATTAGCAGGAAATGTCCAACAAACCTCAGGTTTGTGTGTGTGTGTGTGTGTGTGTGTGTGCGCTACATCTTGACCCTAAATTCAACCCTTAACTTTCTGCTCTCTTATATGTCAGCGCAGAAACAAACAAATACTTTGAGTGAAATTTATGTGACTGGCCCTCCTTCAGGGTATCAAACTAGTTTGGCCTTTTCAGTGCTTGTGTGTAACGCTGAATTATTCACCACCTAAAACAGCGCGGGGGGCTCTGCCAAACTGCCTGTTGCTAGCAAGACACATTTTCTCTGTTTTTGTGAGATGTTCTTGTTCTTTTTTTGTAAAATTAGGTACAAATGTCCAACCAGGTCCATGTTGTTCTGAGGCTTCCTCTCCACAGCTCAGCTGATCTGCTTCATTCCAAAACACAACGAATGAAAGACATTAAGGATGAGATCCTCATTGTGGTTACTTCTTATAATTATTCTGCACTTGCTTTATTTTTCACTGCATTGGATTTGGAGTTGGTTGAAAACAAAAATCCAGAGGAGTAAACAAAAGAAAGGGTGGGGAAGGCAAGGAGGCGACCGAGCGAGTCTCCGTGTTTCCCTTCCAGGCCTTTGATGAGCTGGGAGACTAGAGAGAGGAGAAAAGATGAAGAGGATGGCGAGGAGGAGAGGGACGGTGCTTTGGGGTAGGTGTGTGTCAAGGAGCTGAGATGGTTTCATTTCTTGCCAGTGCGCGTTTCTCTCCCAGCAAATTGGCTCTGGCGATTAAAAGCCAGTGAGGTGAGTGAGAGGAACCAGGATGCTGAGGGGCCTGTGAGATGGGGTGGGAGATTTCTCAAGGCTTTTTGCACTCAGTTTCTTTCACCTTCTTAATATTTCTATTTACTGTGTTGTGGTGCAGCAGCATCTCATCCTCTTGCAAGCTGAATTAAAACTGATAGACACTTCTTAATGGCCTTGCCTTCACATGTTTATCTGACACAGAGAAAGCTGGAAACTGCTCTAACAATGTGACAATTACACAGCAAAATAACTGTAGTGTTAAAACCCTCCTGCTTTGATTGGACAAAATTGTTTTTATGATCTTTATTCTTCTTTACAAAGCAACAACATTACTTACAGTCTTTAAATAATCAATATAAAACATTGACCTTTTAGATACTTCTTAAAATGCTTTAAATATTCATCTTAAAATGTTATGAGAATCTATTTTAAGGAACTTGACAGCAGTTGGTTAATTTACTTAAAGCCTTAAAAGCATTTATACTTTAGAAAAGGAGAAAGGACACAGAAATTAATTTAATTTTACTGAAGAAGAAAGCAGCAAAAAGGCAACAATTCGTGGCATTTTGCATCATTATTTAATATTAATATGAAATATGAACATTAATAATATTTACCTTATAACTTCTAGCTTGAGTTCAGCTGAGGACATGAAAGTGAACCTATGATGTCATCAATAGGGTAAATTACTCAATCAATTAATAAATAATCAGTTTCTTTAGGATTATGACTCGCTAAACCATCACCATGAAAGGAGCTGGGTTTGTCAGGATGAGTTCTTTTAGAACTGATGATCCCGCTTTGAGGCTACAACCTGTGGACTGGACCTGGTTCTGATCCGGGGTGTGGATTCTCCAAATGGTGGATAATCCGTTCTGGTGCTCTGATGGAGCCGTCTGTCATTTTAGGTTTATTAGAAAGATCTAGAGGTTTCACCCTCTCATCAGCTGGACCAATGGTGTTGTCATGGCGACCAGGCAGAAGATAATTCAGGCTGAAGATGGCAAATGATTCAAAAAGATCGAAGTCCATAAAACGTGTCTGAGTTTGTTCAGGTTAAAAGAAATAATACTATTTGCATGTGGAGTAAGTTGTGGAAAAAGCAAACAAAACGTCACTTTGGAGGCTGAAAACCTAAAAAGTTACTAAAATAAAACCAAACTTTGTGGTCTGGATTTGTCAGATGGGAACTGCTGCCTCTGAGCAAGCGCTCTGCAAAGCCCTGTGTGGAGGAAGAGACCTGATAATCTCCAGGCGCCTGGTTTGAAGGAAATATCATTTAGTTCAAGACTTCACAAGTCATTACTTATTCCAGTAAAACGTTTGCAATAGGACAGAAGATCCTTCTTCTGGTCAGTGTCCAGAGCGTAGACAGACCCAGAGTTCTCTCTGTGAGGAAATTCTTCTTACCCGTTATTTACGAGTCATAAATTCCAGGAGTGAACGTCTTGGTTTTGGGTGTTTTGGGGGGATGAATCTGCTACAAATTAAGGTTCCATATTTCCATTAATTTCCTGTTTAACTCTTATCATCTGGGTCTGTCAATTACTTCTCCTTCTCTCACAGAAATGAGGCAATACTTAAATAAAAATGCAAACCCAAGGACAAAAAAAGGATCAAATGTACGGAAAGAAAGAAGGTATATGTAAGTAGAATTAACTCCAACTGCAAGCAGTAATCCTTCATTAACAACAACATTTTACACTGATCTGAAAATCCAAAATGACTTCATTCTGATCTGAACTGCACTCAGCTCAAACAATTCAAATGACCATAAGGCATCAAACTTTCCTTTATGAAGAAGTTCACAGTTCAGGCTGTTGGCTGACCCTTAAACATCCCTTTAGTTTTAGCTGCAATAGCCTTACACTGCTTGGGGACATCCCATGATTCACTAAATGTTTCTCTCCTTGCTTGTTCCTCTTCCTCTCTACATTGTTATTGTCAGTAACTTGAGCTCAGCTAGGATGGTTTAGTTTTCTGCTGTTTGTTAACCCTTTTCCTGTGCGCTCTAACCCAAACTCATCCAGGGAGATGACCATTATTCCCAACTCTGGTTTTGCTGGAGGTTCTGCTCCTTGTTTTTCCTTGGACCTTCCCTGTGCATGCTCAGGATGGTGAGCTGAATCTAATATTACATGTAATCCTTTCATTTTCCCCACCACACCTCCACTATATCCCGTCCTGGTTTATAGAACGCTCGTCTTTTTGCTTTACCAGATAAGTCCCTTCATCAATGGTTCAAAACTGTGCCACCATAATCCATCCCTAAGTAATAATATCTCTGTCCTGCACCGGTGTGCCAGCAAATTTCACATCATTCATAGAGTTCTACATCTCGCTCTTAAGGCCATCAGCTACCTCGTTCCTCTAAATCTTACTGAGGCCATATGAACATAGTATTACTTAGTGTCATATTTAGGGTTCATTTTAATTGAATTGTTGTTGGAATACAATGACTTGGATTGAATGGAACTGTCTACGTGCTCATATGGCAGTCACATGATCACATGATGAAGATGGCGTTGTGGTGGCGACAGGCAGAGGAGCGCATCCCAGGCTAAGGGCTGTTTGTGTCCTATAAACTGTATTGGATGCCTGATCGTGTGAGAGTGAATGGCATTCTTTGCCTAATGTACGCTTTAATGCTGTGTGATTTATTTATTCATTTATCATGCATTCGATGAATGTGTTTTTATGTATGTGTCTTATCCTGGCGCTCTGTCTGCAAACGAAGTTCCAGTAATGAAGCTGAGCAGGATTCTTAAATCTGAACTTGCAACTAAATTAAAGTGAACGCTGGTTTCCACTTATCTGAAAGTCAGGCTGAGATGGTTGTGGTGGTTAATCAGCAGCGGGTGAAGCAGCCACCTGATTCCTGCAGCAGAGTGCAAGTGCTTTGGTTTCAACACCGCAGACAGCTCCCCAAGGCTGCTACTGCTTGTTCACACTCGTCAGCAAGACACAGGTCATGGACGGGATAAACAACACTGTGGAGGATTGGACATGTCTCAGAGCATTCCAGCTCTGCACCTCGCCTCAGACAGGTCCCCTGCATGCAGCGTGCGGATGGGGCTCCTGACACAGCTTTTCCATTTGGTGAAAAAGCATATTGTCAAAGTAAACAACGACTCTCCAACACCGTTTCTTTACATCGGACACATTTTTACGTTTAGTTGCCTGTAAGGTTGAGCTTTTTTTTTTATTTACAAGAACAAAAGGAGGAAAATGTAATGTGATCCAATTTGAGAACTACTTAAATCTCATCCAATAACAATGTTTGGGGTGAGAAAGAGGAGAACACAAACCAGTTCGAAGTTATTGCCTCTTGAGATTCCCCAGCAGATGCTGCGGTGCTGTTCCAGTGCAGTCTCACTGCTGCTTTAACAGTACGTCTTGTCCTCATTTCTCTTTGTCTCCGGACCTTTGCCCATATAACCAGCAGCTGTTTCTTAGTCTCTCACTTGATTCCCCTTTCCTCTGACCATCTGTTAGTAATTCTGCACGTCCATCTACCTGCTTTTTATCAGACTAAACACACATAAACAGGCCATGTACACTGACTCATTTTGAGCTATTCATAAAATATAGCAGTGACAAGCTAAGACAAGCTCTCCCAGCTTTATTAATTTAGCGATGGGTCCACCCAACTCCTTGGAGATCTGGTCTAAAACCTGTCACCACCAACTGTTAAGAAATGACAAGGTAATTAATAGTGTTTCACTACAGTGCAGCCAACTCTTTGAGAGTCTGAACAGACAGGAACAGCTGGAAAAACAGAGAGACCCTCCCTGCTGATCATATGATGAAAATAAGCACAAATCAGATTTGAGTTTTTAATTCAAAGCAAAGATTCACACAAATCCTTGTGGCAGTATTCCATGATTGAAATGCTGTCATATGATGAGGGCTGGCAGTGTATGTTTTATGAAGCCATTAATCAGCCAGGCAAGCACCCTGAGAAATATTTAGTATCTCTAATGCAGACCAAGCATGCCACTGTGTTTCATCCATCTCTTGATAGAACGTCATCCGATGATCTATAGATAGCTATATATGCACATTCTGCAAAGTGGATGGATCAATGGCACTAAAGGGCTGTCTTCAAGCCCTTTGATGGATCACTGATGTCCCTCATAAAGCCCAGCGTGTGGGTGCCGGTAGTTTGTCAGGTGGGTGCTCCAAATCAGGAAGAAAAACAATAGCAAAACATGAAAAACAACTTCTGCAAGAAGAAACACAAACTGTTTTGAGAGCAGTTACTGAATAGAAAGATGAGATATTTCAATGCTGGAAGATAATGTAAAGTGTTCAAATGAAGCTTCAGAAGTATTACAGTGGAGAAACCTGATACAGGAACTTTATAGTAATATTATTGCTTTTCCCAGAAACGAATGCAGAGATGATTCACTGACTTCCGTTTCCTACAAGCCAAGGCCATCCCCTGATTAGATTTTCACTGTGTTCTTTCATATTGTTGAATGAGATGGAGAAATGGTGGGAACATGACGGTCTAGCAGGGACATACTGTTTAGTTCATCCAGCCAAGTTTTTGTAAAACACCTCAAATATTAATGTGAAAACAGTGATGCTCCTTTTGTTAGACATGATCCAAGCAGGAAAAAACATGGCATTCTCACCAAATTTCACATCGTTATTATACAGTATTGATCACAGGAAGAAGGATTCAGGCTGAGCTTTGCAGTAGAGGCAGCGTTGATGACGTAATCTCCCGTTAAACTATTTACCAATGAACATCTGGGTGTTTCTCCCCTTAAAGCCACACTTAAACCCATGCCACTGGTCAATTCAGCTTGTTTTTCTTATAAGCATTGTAACAAATGCAGGAAACTGTGGATGCTAACGGGCTTGTAGAGCTGGCATGAAACTGACAGAGGACGGCACAGATGGGGAGCTAATAATTCCCAATTACATCTAGCCAAAACACGGAGGAGTGAAAGCCTTGTTTGCATGCTCAAAGGTTCTCTGCATGGCCTGTGGAGCTGTACAGCAGACATGAGGGGGAAAGTTGACCTTTAGGCTTGCCGTACATAAACCATGTGATCTCTGATCCTTTAAAGCTCGGTGTAACGCCCTGGGCAAAGGTTCGGGCTCACCTCCTCTTGTTGGATGTTCATTCAGATTATTTCTTTTATAACAAAAACAGAACAAAAGATCAAGATATAAACTACTTATATTATATTGCTTATTATTGGCATACAGAAAAAACAAACACCTTTCTGTCTTTATGACAGCTTAATTTTTTTAATGTAAAAATTATTTCTCAAAAGAAGTGTGGATTGTTGGTCCCTGAGGTGATGAAATGTTCTTTGCTCTGTGGAAAGATGCATCATAACCTCAGCATGACTGATCCTCCTTTCAGTTAATAACAGAAACATAAACAATTCGAGGCATTTTCTCCATCATATCATCAACGCTTTTTATTTTTTCTAAGCAGTCATCTTCACGGCCCTGCAGCAGCATCACACTGAGTGATTCATCATGAAAAATCCTTTTCATCCCTTCATCCATAGTCCATCACCTGCTTTTTCTCCAGCTTTTCTGCTTACATTTCACTCACACACACACACACAAACACACACACACATGACCTGCTGGTTCTACTCTTACCATGTTAAATCCGATAAACTAGAATTTTCTGTGCTTTGACATTTTCTTTGGTCCCCCTGTGCGTTTCCCTGTTTTACAATCTTCCCATTGTGTTTGTACTTTTAAAGATCCAGCTGACTGGAAGAAACATCTTTCACACTACGAGTTAAATGTCTTTCCTGAATGTGAATAATAACTAAAGAAGTAGTTTCCATTGTTACAGCTGACAGCTCTTTTGTGGAGGTCACTTTGTTTTCAATCAACCAGCTACATCTCATTAAAGTCTCAGACGAACCTCTCTTTTATGATTGCAGACTAATTTGCTTGTAAAGACTTTGCAGATTTTTGTTTTAGAAATTAAAACAACACAATGATGTCATAAATTTAATTCTACAAAGTGGAAATGTTTAGTTGTTAGATGAATTGGTCTATTTTCTTTAAAAAAAAATCCAGCTCCAGGCGAAACATCTTGGAAATGCAGTAAATCTTTTTTTTGTGAGGCTTCTGACATATTTATGTTTCTCACTTCTCCTCTGATCTTCACACAGGTCTGTATATAATAAGAAATAATCGAAACTCTTACCTCCATCATGTGATCTTGTCTGTTCACTGCCATTAGTCTGCCAGACTCTCCTGTTTCCTTCAATCTAAGTTAAAATTTCATTTTTCATCATGTCCCGTTTTTCTATGTCTCTGAGAAGGGAATTAATATGAACAGTGCCATTAAAGTGTTAGAGTGCTCTCTTTCTGCTGCTCCCTCTTTGCCTCTTTTTCAATCTCCTCTGTCTCTTTCAGTTTTCTAACCAACCAGGACAAGCAGGAGCAGACAACTCTGCCTCATACTAGTCTGTCCAGTTGGAATAGTTTGTGTTTGTATCCCCCTTTAACTATTTCCTTTGTGTGCTCAGTGTGTTAAAAAGACTGCTTGTTTTAATGAACTTCCTTTTGAGTGAGAGTATTTGGACCATGTGCTGAAGCTGGAAACGTGTGCCTTTTTGGTGTCGGCCTGAATTGCACAGCAATAATAAGCTGCTAATGAAAAATGATGGGGAGTAGTGTTGAGCATATTAAAAATCAAACAACTGTGGCACTATGCAGCGAGGCTAACACACACACACATTCAAACTGGGAAATATGGATAGCTGCATCTTCTTTGCATCAAAGACCAAAGCTCGAAGATTCTCATTACAGCCCCTCTTCCATTTCATCACTTCCATCCCAAGGCCATCTACCTCCCAAACATTGATAACAGAGGCACCCTAAAATATCCCAAACTACTTAAAAATCCACCGTCAAACAGGGAGAGAGAGAGGGGGAAACGTGAAGTGTGAAGACCCTTTCAAATAATTAAGGAGCTGGGCATGCATTACAGATAATGAGTTTTCTAGCATCGCTGGTTACACAGTATTCCCACGTCTTATCACCTGCTGCTGTCACTCACTAATGAAGTTGCTATTTCCAATTACTGCTCCCAATTAGGAATCATTATTAGGCCTGGGTTGTTGTTATTGCTGCTTCTTAGGCTGGAAATTGAGAGCACAGAAATCTTAGCCTAACTATAAGAGAGCTGGAAAGGGAGGCTTTTTATATACTGGGAATACTTCAGAGGGCTCATCAGTGACATGGACCCATAAACACACAACAAACAGTAATATGTAGAATCACTGAGTTTAATTTCATAGCACAGTTTGACTAAAGTCACTTTAAGAAGAGATTTTGTTCTTTTTTTACATGAAAGCTCACCTTTGCTCAAATAAAGGATTACACACATTCTTATACATTTACAGTATATATATATATATATATATATATATATATATATACAGTAATTTTAGTTCTGTAAATGTATGACTTGATCCTTCTGCTACCTACAAATCCTAACTTTTTACAACTCCTCATTATTCAATAACTGACCATTTGAGCATCTTTAATTGTAGTAATTTAGAATAACTTCAACTAGGAATGAAAAATGTAAAATATTCAGTGTTAATCGTGACACTTTCTACAGGTTCAGTATTATTTGGAAGTTAAATTCCTTGTGCTCAGTTTGCGGTGTCTCCCTGGCCCCTGAAACGGACAGTGTCATCAGTAATTACTGATTCCTTTTACATAAACAGATGCTGAGGTATTCTCAGTGTTCACCACTTTGGTCAAAATTTGCTGTTTTTAAAATACTTTATGAATGAAGTTATGGATAAAATTGTGTGTAGAGTTCTAACATGACATATTCAAGCATGTTATGATGATCCTCAGGGTTCTGCTCTCAGTACAGTTTAATTATTTATACATGTTTCCATTAGGACAAGTTATTAGTTACGCTGATGACACCTAGCTGTCTTTATTTGTTAAGTCTGAGGAAACCAACCAGCGACTGAAGGTTTAATCTTATCTGGAAAACACTGAAGCCTGAATATCTTCAAAATAATTGCTGCTACATCCTTATAAAACAGCTGACTGCTTTTGGTCCCAGTGCTACTGTGAGGAACCTCACATCATTTGACTCTTATGAACATAATCAATGTTTGCTAACAGCTTTTATGAGTTTTTAGTTGTTATTTTCATTTTGTAAACACAAACATACGTGTTTGAAAGATGCTTTTTAACTGTTATAGAGTTTTACTGTTACTGCAAGTAACATATTATAAATCAGTTTGAAGGTAAATGATGAAAAAAAGTAAGAAAAGGGACATGCTGTCATAATCATGGAGGCAAATCAGTTTGTATTATGTAAGAGAAGCTGCAAAGAAAACTAGCCCAAAACTAGTTAGCTAGCAGGATAACAATGCTGTTTGCTTTGGTTGAAGGTGTTTTTTATACACAAGCAACATTGTCATTCAATTATTTTGTGAGAATAACTGTGTAGAAACCTCATATAACTCAGTGTAAAAACCTTTGGTTTGTTAGAACATATGACTTCGCTCTCCTCCTCAAGCTAACCCTGCTGATCATGATGCTGTGAGGTAAAAAATGAAGGTAAAGCCAAAGTGAAAAGGATGTTGGGTGCATAGGAGTGCCATTCCAAGACTTGCCTGTCTTATTAGATAAGATAACTATTTTATTTTTTTCTAATAATTTTTTAAAATGTGTTCTGTTAAAGCTTGTTTATAATTGTGCAGTGTCTGTGTCAGTTCTGCAACAACATAACCACTATAGGCTCTGTGTAGGTCTGCAGAGGCTTGATGCACAGCTCTTCAGACCTGACATGCTATATGAGTGCAGCTAAGCAGTACTCCCTTGTGATTGGTCAAGTTGTGACTAATTGTTTTTGGAAATTTGACACTGCAGTCATATTGTCGATTTGATGCATAAAATACACGAAGAAAGCCAAATTAGTGAGCAAACTGATTTACCTCCATGATTCTGACAGAATGTCCCTTCTCTTACTGTTTTACTACTAGCGCCCTATAAAGATAGGTCACTACATGCAATTTGCATTTTGTTAACTGGTTTTGTTGACCTGTGAAATTACTCTGCCCTGCAGAGTTTATCAGTCAACAAAAGCCTGACTGCTGCCTGCAGATCTAGAAGAAAAATAAAAAGTAACACTGCATTTTTATACTATGTTCCAGTATAAACCCACACTGCCTCTGCATCAGCTACGTGGACCCGACCTGATGCAACGCTGAGCGAGTAAAAAAAACATCAAAAGTATCGGAGGATGTTACGGAAGAGAGTTGGAAAGATGGCCGAAGACGTAACGGAAACCAACAGTAGAAAAACTTAAAAGGGTATCATTTAATGTAGCTAAGCTGTCAGTAAAAAAGTATTGACACTGGTTTCCTCTTCTCTCTACAAGAAACAAGAAGAAACAAACATTTAACAGCAACAGGAATTGCTTTTCTAACTGAGTTTAGCCACAAAGGTTAATATTTAATCTGAAAAATGTTGTCATTTGTTCTTAAAATGCTTTTATTTTCCTTTTCCTTACATTGCGTGAGTGTTAGAAGTATCATTTGGTTGCAAAAAGGAGGAATTGGCATCTTTCCAAACATTATTACAAACTTTTCATGAGTTCTCTGTGTTTTTGTATTGACCGAACATAAAAAAACATTTTATAAGGCTAGTTGTGTTTCACTATGTTGATATTTACACAGTAGGAGAGAGAAAGCAAACACATTTCTAGATCTTCAGGATAAGAATATGGATGTTATTCACTAAATGCCACATGATATTTGCCAGGGGACACTTATAATTCACACACACTCATTCTTCATTTCAGAGGACATTCATTTACAGGTCTTGTGCAGCTTCTTTGTTCTGCCTTTTATTTTCATCTCTGCAAATGAAGGTCGGGTGGCTGCATTTCCAGCAGGGTGAATGTTTACAGCAGTGTGTGGGAGGGATCTGACATCAATGTCAGTGCACCAAGATGTGTTTTTCATTTTTCAGCAAAGGATGGAGGAAAATAAAACATTTCTGTGCTACTTCAACACATCTCTGTCCTAATTTTTATATATT
>JBAMHV010000005.1:15259652-15269718 GCA_037177535.1 Pseudomugil gertrudae | reverse complement strand
TAATGAACTGTAGAACATTTCAAAGTTAAGCATATCAAGATTTATTGGATAAAAATATAATCTGGCTGTTCCTAAATACATATTAAACGACATGTACACAAAAACAGATCTAATTACTTTGCTGTAGCTCTTTAAAATATTTGTTGGCTTCTTCCACAAACACCTCTAATTCCATTGGATCAAACTTATACTTGCGCTTGCGGTTATGTGAAGTCGCCATGACACATGCTAAATCCTCGTTTAAATGGGCGTGTCTGTGACACTATGCACGCGCTGTCCTTTGCGTCAGCAATCTTGATAAATCGCGTGCTAACCACGATCCCGCCCCACACGCTAAATTCTAGGCTCCACGCGCAAATTAGTACGCGCAAATTGAGATCTTAGTAAATCTGGCCCTAAATGTATATTTTTGCAGTTTTTGGAAAACTTCCTAAAGGTTTTCAGTAGGAATTGGTAAAAACTATAATAAAGCTTAATCAGCAACAACCAGAAAATAAACACATTACCAAAAAAATGTGATAGCGGGCGCCACCACGCCTGCCATCAGTCATGACAAATCAGCCTTCTGTAACCTTCTAAAGAGGCAACATTTCAACAAATCCACAATGACTGCACTTCTCCTGAGAGTAAACTAAAGGCCATGTGTGGGCGGTGCAGGTTTGCCTTGAGCACATAGATGGCACTTTAAATTAAATTAGCTGCATTGTGCTATAATAAAACAGTCCAATTTGTTGGATTTATTATGTTCATGTAATGATATTGCATGCATAAAACTTTAAAAGATGCCATTGCTTTCTGCCTCTCGGTGGGGAGAGACAGAAAATTCACTGTCAAGGCAAGTGGAATGCTTATTGGAAGTGTGGACAGTGGAGGGGTCATTAAAAAACAGATGCATATTTTCCCAGTTATTTATCGCTATGTGATGTCTTTCAAATATAAGCATATCTGATCTGTGCTTACTACAGTCAAAAAGCTGTCACAGATCGAGTGTTTGTGCCTCTACAGACAAAGAGTCATGGAGTCACAATAAGGGTAAAACAAAAAGTTAGCAGTAAAAGAAATCAGGGCAGAAAGAAAGAGGAAGTCAGGTGCAAAAACAACCTGCTAACCATTGGTGGGAGATCTGCCAACCCCTAGTCTGGTACATCAGCACATGGATTTATAGCCTGACCTACCTTACTACCCGTCACTGCACATATTTTTAAACTTGGCTCCAGTTCCTGCTATCCACATATACTTTCCTCCATCTCCCTCCCATTATAAAAGCTGTCTGTGTGGCATTCACTGTCACACATCTGCTAATGCTCCTGCCTTTCTCATCTTCATTCTTCCCCATTAACAAGTCTCTCAAACCAAAACCAAACCAAGTGTCCACGGGTGTAGTCACCCGTTACTCCTTTGGACCACCCTGTGTACCCACAATGTGCCCTCGGTTTGCCACAGCACCTGTCAGCACTGCAACAATACCCTCTGCTTCTTTTTACTGAGGCAAAAAAATGTATGTATCACTGATTGCAGGGACCGCAGAGAAAATCAATTCTCATTCCAAAAGGAAACATTTGTCTTCATGCACAGGCAGCTAGTGGAAGGTTTAGCATTAAAAGGGTAAATGTAAGAATGACAGTGAGAGAATGAGGCGAGAATTCCCCGAGTGACGGAAGGTAGGACACCAAACTGTGTGGGTGTATGTGTTTGATGTGAAACAGCCAGGAAAGGGGATATGGGAACGAGTCAAAGTCTCTTTTTATTGATTGTGTGGGGTCCACAAGGGGTTGTGGACCCTCCGGCAAAGCAACATTCAAAGCCAGAGTAGCTGCGTGAGTATATTAGCAAAGGATTCATGGGGGGACAGAAATGTCTCTAAGTTCTCTGACATTTAATGTGACATTACAGCTTTATAAAAAGGCTGCCAGAATTATCCAACCGGACAATATGAACAGGTAGGTGACAAAAACAAGGCTCTTTGCCCCCCCCCCCTTCTTTAAAGAATAAAAAAACAGCTTCAGGTAGGACTCATGGTTGCACTTTGAGAACAAATGTCTGTTTGCTTAATGTATCTAAAATGTCAATTATAGAATACGTTGCAAATCCATCTGCATGAGAGTACATATAAAAACAAATGTCAGGTATTAATGTTCATTTTCAAAAAATGGAAAATTAATTTGAGTACGCAAAATGTTACTGTAGCAAGTTTCTGTATTTGAAACGATGTCACGACAAGTCTTTCTGTACATAGTATAGCATTCCTCCCCTGAGGTGTATGGCATTTTCACTGGGACACCAATAGAGCACAACATGCTGCACTTGACTGTTTGTCTGAAATGGACACTGCTATTGGCTCAGCATGACAAGATCTCTTCTCAGGATGAATTCCTTTTGACAAGAGAAACAATGACATTTTATCCCGAGGCCTGGAACAATCACAACAGACGAGGTACAGACTGCAACAAATAGGTAAAGTAGAAAAATGAAAACTTGTGACATCTACAATGGTGTTAAATGAAGTAAGGGAAAAGCTGTCGTCTACAGTTTGGTGGTAACACTTTATAAGACGGTAAGCAAAATTTACTTAGTTACTGATGAGTTACTAAGGAACTCAACAGGAACTAATGGGTAGTAAACCAGTACTTATTGGTGAACACACACTCCAACCTTAATAGTGGACTGCTGGTCAGTTATCAGGAAGAAACAAATTCTCCATGTAAATCCTGGATTTACTCTGAACTAATGACCAAACAGCTTGCAGCTGTCACAATCCTGTTGTTTTTGGGTTCAATGTTTTGTCAAATTCAGCTGCTGATTGAATAAGTAAACCGTATACCTGAGATGCACCTGAGGTAGCCAGGTACAGTGCACTGTGCAAAAGTTTGGGAAGCATCATTCGCAAGAATCAGGAGCAGAAAACTACCAAAACTTTTGTACATTAACATATTAAACAGAGTTATGGAACCAACTTATACTTGACAACATGTAGATACTGATTAAATGAATTATAATAATGACTAAAGCCCTACCACGAGGGAAGAGTCAGCCTTCCAAGCGCTTTAAATGAATGAAAACTTTGAAGAGTGACTTCATTTCAGACTTACAGCTACATTCTCCATTTTCCTCAGCTGCCTTTCTTCCCAGTTATAAAGGGCTGCTTTTAGCCACCCTTATCAAGCAACGTTGCAGCAAGCACTGACAGGCTGTGGAACTAGTCTCATGCTGTCATACAGCCTGCAGATCAAAAGTGTCAGCAAAGTCTAATTTCAGTCAAAGGCTGTAGAGCAGTGCACTGTGTGGACTTAAGTAAAAATTCAATCTTTTGGAAGCACACACAGTGAAATGTGGGTGGAATAAAAACAGAAAATTTCTATTTACATCCCAGTTTGTTAAATTAATAGTGGTCTTAACTTTGGTTGACATTTATTACACTGCATGAGAGTTTATATGAATGTCTGAGAATGTGCAGAGATGAGAACAACAACATAAATTGACTGCATCTGCTTAGAGTAATAACTTATGTCATAGATAGGGTGTAGAATGGTAGTTTCCAACCTGACTATACCACAAACAAATGAACAGCAATATCACTCGTATACTCATTATAATGCATGTTATTAGTCTGCTGTGCATTCTGGGGCAAATCCAATACTCATGTAATAAAGCATAGGAGTGATTCTGGCTCTGGAGTTCATAAGGGGTCTTATTTTGCATGTTGGTTTTTGTCACTGGTTTGTTATAAGGAGAAATGCAATATTTTGCAAAATGAGCTGCAAAAATGCCACTTATGTTATGCAGAAATAAAAATTCATATCTCAGAGTATAAACAATTATTACATTAACTGTAGTGGTCTCTTGTTGCTTTTAAGGCCATATTTTCTATTATATAATATTTATTTAGCTAATTTATCTTGTAGAAAAACAAACAGTTTACCCCCCAAAGCAGAAGCTGTGTGCTTTATGAATAGTTTCATTCTGATGTCTTTGTGGCAGTTTTTAGGGGACAAAGTCACACAAGTCACTACAAATAATCATAATATACATTTTACTGTTTTGTGCTCATCTTTCATCATTTACAAGATTTACATACAAATATTCTAAACAGATTTCAGATTTTTTTGTACATGTTTTATTCTTTTTTAATTTAAAATGATGTATTGGTCCATCTGGAGTAGATTATCTTTTAGTAAGAAAAAATATTTCCTAAAAATGTACCTGGATAAGCAAAGCAAAGGTTGATTTTGAAAACATGATTTGGATTATGTTTAAAGTCTGAGTCATGCTTAACAAATGGGAAAGCTGGCTTTGTTGGAATGAACCAGCACAGAAAGCTCAGTGCACATAATGTTTGATCACATGGGAAACAAACTGTCTCACAGACATTTCATTCTCTAAAGAAAATGTTTATAGGCCATTTCTAAATTCATTATGTTTTAAAGGAATCTGTTTCAGATCATCAGGAACAAAAGCGCAGTCATTAAAGACTCATGTGAATTCATTTGTATCAACAAGCACATTCTGCATGTTTCTGATCAACCAGGGGCTCCTTTTGAAAAATAATGGTGCACATAAGAGTGCAATAACAGCTTATCCTTCCTCATGCAGCCCCAGCTATGATTGGTTTGCCTTTACAGAGGAGTCGCCTGTGCCAAGCTCTAATTGGACACATGCAATGGGATTGTGGCACATGCACATCACCCCATCAGGTACCATGAGAGCACCCGCTGTGGTTGTCTGTGACTGATCCAGGCATACAGTTACTGCCGTGTGTGTGTGTGTGTGTGTATGTGTGCATACATGATTCATTCAGATTGTACCTGTTTTCCCACTCTTTCCAGTGACCTCTATTTTATTCAAGTCTTATCATAGTTCAGGAAAAGCCGATCCAGATGAGGAAGGGCGATGAATGAATGGAGAGGATGGCAAAGGAATGCAAACAAGAAGACAGTATATGTGTGTGTGTGTTTGTGTGTGTGCATTATGGAGGAGCTTTAGCAGAATTGAAAGTTCATCACCTTTCCTCATTCAAGGTTAATTGAAAAGATGGGGACTGGATGAGGACCTCTGCAGCTGCGCAGGGGGTAAAGATGCTAAATACTAATGAGCTGTGGAGATATTTCCATTTATGCTTTACATTTATGAGATTATTTGTATCACTGACTCAAATGGAGACATGCCTCTGTGAAGTGTGATTGAAAATATAAATGAAATAAAATGATATCAGCATAAATTGTTGCATTAATCCATTGATGCTTCAAATTTACTTAAACCAGAATTAAATTTGGGGAAAAATAACAGGAAACATGACGGAACAAGCAGATCCTGTAGTAAAGCAATGAAATCATATAAGAAGATGTGGAAAAGCTTAGGTGAAGTGTTATGGAAACGAGAGGAGTCATGGGAAGAGCAAATGTGGTGAAGCACAATGTGTGACAACAAGCTAATACCTGAAATAAAACACACATGTGTGTAAGTTTGTGAAAATTGACTCTATATCAGCATAATCGTGTGGATTCTCAGCTGTGATCCTCGTCTTGGCTACCAAAAGCAATTTGACTGCTAACAGCATATGTAGGGCTAACCTGTCCTGACCTGTCTTATGAAACCATGAAGAGCTGCTTTCTGACATGGCTGAAGAGGCAAGCTGTGTCATCTAAGCACAAGCTGCCATTTGCAAGACTGAGAAGAGTGTAGGTGTGTTAGCAACTGCAAGACAGGGAGTGCATTATTATAAAGATGTATGGATGGAAAAGGTATCAACTAAGCCACCTCGCCAACATTCTGCCAGCAAATGCACATATCAGCCGACATAATGAGCTGGCCCTCTTCGGCTGTGATGCATTTAATGAGGCCTGCAACTGCTGCCAAAATCTTGTTTTACATTCGTTGCACAGCTATACCTATATCCAGGTTTTCTGTGTATCCACATTTAATCATTGTGATATCTGCTGTCATATGACACCCAGCATCCTGGAAATATTTTATTTAATGCAGATGTACCAAGATGGCACACTCTCTGACAGATAACTGAACTGAACTATCCCGAAAATACTTTCACTGCAAGATACTGCAATGATTATGTTTAAATATACTTGTTTATAGGTGCAGTTGTTATAATAAAAACAGAGTTTATACTTCCTAGAACAAAATAAATGTTTCCATTCCCCAGTTATAGATAATACTTCCACCCAAAATCATGTGAAGCCATGAAATTATCTTCAGAAAATGAGTTTCCAAAAGTGACACCACAGGTCTTTACTTATGCATAAAAGAAAATCTACCCGCTTTGATCATGCTTTTTAATCGCACTAAACAAAGTTTGCTGCTTTCACATGGAATGGTAGTACGGTAAACTGTGTTACGATCAATGTTCTCTTTTTTCTAAGCAGGAGGGACCAAACTGAGCTGTGCACGAGTGGAAGCGACATTTTTTAATTTACAAATGCACTTCAAGACCAAGCAAGTTATCAATCTGCATGAGATTGTGCTTGGTAGACCTTCCTCTGATGGAGGATGTTATTTAACCTTGTTTCATAATGACCCTGAGGTCCGTTTCCAAAATACAGAAACAATGTAAAATGATGCAATAATAAAACAATCTGCAAACTGCTTCATTGGTATCACCTAATATCATAAAACTTTCAGACCTTTTTTTATAATGAAAGAAAAACTGTTGCCTCCAGAATCAAAGGCAATGGTCTCTGTGAAGCATTTTTTTGTAACCTAAAAGAGGTCCCGATGGGCAGGGAGAGTTGCTGCCTCTGCACTTTACTGACCGGAGGTTGAACAAGTTTAATAAACCACTGATGGAGGTGGTGAGAAAATGAAAAATGTTTACAACACATGTGGTGTGCGCCTGCTGCAGACGGATGATCTTTTAAATGATGAAGTATGATGCACATAAACACACACACACACACATCCCACACACATTTTCAGACTCACAAAACTTTAAAATTTTTCAGTTTTAAAAAAATGACTTTCTAATTTTTAAAATGTTTGTCTTTCAGTTTTAGATTATGTCAGGATTTAAATCCCATAGTTTTCTGTGGCCACGCCCTCTCTGGAACTCTGCTACCCACAATGCATTGCAGACACCACACATCCTGCTGCATCCACTCAAACTCACCTGCTTGCTCTGCCTTAACATTTTACTTTTCAGAAATATATTTATACGTCATTTTTTTGTGTTTTACTTTTTCATGGTATTTTATGTGGACTGCAGTGATGCGGTGATTAGCGCTTCACAGAAAGAAAGTTGCTGGTTCAAATCTCAGCTCACGCGGTTGCCTTTCTGAGTGCAGTTGGCATGTTCTCTGCATAAAAAATGGATTTTTTCCTGTATATGTACTATTTATTACCATGGGACAGATAAAAAATATTAGAGTTTAATCTTCTGCTTCCATAGACCACAAAGTATCACATGGTGAACAGCAGGGGCTTTATTGTGTAAAGCATCTCTCAGCTCCAGAAAAGCACTTTATTTGCATCTTCATCATCATCATTGTTTTTGTTATTATTATTATTATTATTATTATTATTGTTATTATTATTATGTGCCTTGTCCACTGCTTTGACCAAAATTGTCTGTTTTGGTGTCTCATAGAGCACGTTTAGTAATCATTTTAGTCCTTTTTGTGTAGAGGCTCACAGGCTGGGGCATCTTGGAGGCATCCACATTGTCAGAGCTGATTCAGTAGTAATGTTAAACAGTTTTTACCTGGTAAAAACAATGTCCTTTAGGGCACTTGGAATTACAAAACAACTAGAACGCATCATTAGTGTGCATAACAGTTGCTTTCAGTTTCAGTGTGTGTGCTGCACTCATACATTTGGAAACACACACCTGGGTTTGACTTAAAGCTCAGGATCTATGATACACAGAAAATTATTTTCATACTGAAAACATTAAAATAAAGTATGAAAATAAATAGACTGAAAATGATCTGCCTAGTTTACACCAAATGAAAGTGTTTAGGCATATTGGGGGCCAATTAAAGCATGACCAAAACTGGATGTGAAAATATGCAAATAAGTAAATGAGTGAATAAAAACAAGGAGTTTTCTCTGAGATTTATTTTTATGCTTGTCACAAGTAGTTTAGATCATGGCTGAAAAGCTTTATCTCATTAAACTCCTGGTTTTGCTGGGCAGTACTATTCTGTTGCAAAGGCAAAGTGCAACAGAGGGTTTAAACCAACCCCACAACCTGCGGTCTAGGTTTACAGAAGCACTGACCACCATCAGCGAAGAGGGAGAGAAGGCGAACAGCTGACAGAAATCCATAAAGACAGATCTAGAACCTGAGGTAAGATAAAAAAAGAGAGAGATGGAATATATGCCCTGATCCTCAGATCTCTCCACACTTATTTCCACCATTTCTCTCTTCAGTATGTGCAGAGAATACTGATAAAGCCTGAGAATGAAAAAAAGAGAGTAAGAAAAGAGGAAAGCTAGATCATGTTTTTAAAGCTACTGAGCACAAGTTTTATTTTTAGGATCATTTCTTCTCATAAAAACCCAGATCTGCATGTATTTGTACTTGTAATCAGTTATATTCCATCTGACATAAAATAAAACTCATGTTTATGTTTAACAGTGAAAATAAAACTTGCATATTGCGAAGGGAACTCCAGCATCTGGGATTGTACAGCTGAGTAACCATGAGAAAACCACGTATCAGTGAGGATAATTGAGAGACAAAAGCTTCACGTTGTTAAGGAGCATAAAGATTGGTCTCTGGAGCAATGGAAGAAGGTCATGCTGATGAATCCAGATTTACTCTGTTCCAGAGTGATGGAGCATCAAGGTAAGAAAAGAGGCAGATGAAATGATGCAGCCATCATGCCTCGTGCCTTTCTGTACAAGCCTTGATGGAGGATAGAACACCTTCATATCTATTTATATCATCTACCCTAAATAAATATTTAGCAAAGTGCTTGCTTCAGAACAGAGCGTAAAATGCGAGGCAGATAGATAAAATGAGAAAAACCTGCAACAAAACACAATCAAAGAGAAAAAAAATAGGTTAAGAAAGCTGTCAACTCACTGTTGAATAATGAGGATTTCTTCTGGCAGACAGTTATATCACTTATTCTTCTTCTGTGTGTTGGAGATGTAATACTTGAGACCCCTGTGGTAGGAGCTTGCATTGATTATAATAGAGCAAGATTGATTGTTAAGAGGAAGGACATGCCCATCTAGATGCATTATTATAATTATCTGCAATATTTTATGTTACATATTTTTCACAATATTGTTTTATTTTTTGGTTGTTTGTCTTTATTTGAGCTTGAGGTTGTTATAAATAATAAAAGCAACTGCAGTGGTCAGTTGTTGAACTAACCTGCAGCCTTCTGCACTCTGGAAGATGTAATTGCTTTATTCAAATAAATGATGGTGTAAAATATGGAGGCAAGTAAGATCTTCTACTTCTTATTGTCAGTAAAAGAAAATAAACATGTTTAAATGTTTAGGCCTTGTTCAGTACGTTTGTACATGTAGATGTAGCAGGTGACAGGCCGACTGAGAACAATTAATTGTGAGGATTTTCCCATTCACTGTATTAAACGGCAGCAAGGACCTGCATCGCTGCAAAGATAAGGCAGAAAAAAAGCAAATGCAGCATCCCACTTGGAGTTTCTGTCATTGTTCTCCTATGCAGTATTTCACTTGTTATTACTCTCATTTTTACTCTCATTAGAACTGTGGCAATGTTTTGACTTTGTTCTTCTGTTGTGTTACCACCTTCTCCTTTCCCTTCATTCTAACTCCTTCATTTGCCCTCTCCTACCCCACCTTCTCCGCCCTTGCTGCCCCCCGGACAAACTTATACACATTCCATTTTCCCTACAGAGCCGAGTGCGTTAAGCACAGCTTAGAAATTAATGGCCCCTGAGCAATGTAGCGCTACCAACAACGCCGCATTCAACTCTGTGGCTGAGGCAGTGTGGGGCTGCAAACGCTGACAGAGATCTAGTGTAGAACTGAATATGCATGTAGATGTCCCTAGCACTTCGGGACAACGTCTGTGTCCTACAGGACAGTAGCTGTGTCCAACCAGACTTGCAGCAGTCTGGCT
>JBAMHV010000005.1:15237552-15256884 GCA_037177535.1 Pseudomugil gertrudae | reverse complement strand
AAAAGCGTCTGCTAAATGCCTGTAGAATAGAATAGAATAGAATAGAATAGAATAGAATAGAATAGAATAGAATAGATGTACATATATTCTACCGGACAGAAGAATAACACATCAGGTTAATTCATGGCAAAAAAAGTCAAACGATCTTAATTTGGTCCAATCCTGTACAATCCTGTCAATAACCTCTTTTAGAAAAGAGGAAGCACAGATATGCCACACATGAAAAGCTGTGTTTCTAAGAATAGGTTGTTCTTCTCTCTGCATTACTGGAGCAGAACACTGCTGGGATACAGTAACATGTTTGTTTCCAATACTAAACAAGCTGCCATTTTAAATACAATGAACATTAACCCCCCAACCCGTTAGAAGCTTCACTAAAGGAATCTAATATAACATGAGTGACATATTATCACCTTAGTGAGACTGATGCAAACTGGACTGGCAGATACACTATAATGCAAAACAGATGAGAAGTCTGTTTTGATGTATGAACTTTATTGATGTCATACTTATTGTGTAGTATTTTGCACCACAGATTACATACACTACACTACTTCTTTAGACAATAACCCTATCAACATATTGAATAATGAATAACATTATACAAATGAACCATTATTTCAACCCATAAAGAATTTGAAAAGTCTTTGTAAAGATTTTGTTTCAAAAGAACATTTGCACCCATTCTCCCATTTCCATTCAGGTAAATCAGCATAATTATGAACAAAAACAGAAAAAAACAAAAAATTAAATGTTCTTCTGTAGACACGTTCATACATTCACAGAGATACAAATCCAGTTCAGAAAGTGTTGCTGGTTGGGTCTTAAAAAACAAGTCAGGGCATCAGTCACACTGGCAGCCACTTTGAAAGGATTGGGAAGCATTTGAACCGTCCTGGGAGTGATTAATGATCACAATAAATCACGATTAAAGGGTAACAGAGCAAACAGCAGCAATGTCCACACAAAGCTAAGTTATATGTGAGTAAAGTGTATAGATTAAATGACATATAGACATATATTAAAGCTACAAATCAAAACAAAGATGGGAGATCATCAGTACACTGGGATGAGTTGACACAAAGTCAAAGTGAGATTTCTATCTCAGTGTACGTATATGTAAAACAACTGAGAGGGTGTGCACCATTACAATACCAGCATAGGATAAGGTACTTCAGTTGAGACTGCATAGCATCATCAGCTGGACCACTCATCATACACACCACTCAGATACAGCAGTGACAGTGGTAAATATGTCCATCAATATATGAGGGGTAGAAATAAACAGCATGTTTGATGGCCAGTGCTGATGTGGTTTGATGCATCATCATATCCAACATCTGGACATCATTTGGATTTTATTAGAAGGAAGGAAACCTGGAGAAAAGCCAAAAGAGCAGAAAACGAGTGCAGCAGCAGCATTCCTGGTTTGAACCCCCATCTGGTGGATGAATAACTGGACATCAATAAGGTTTATTCTAGCAAGAACAACAATACACAAAACAGCATCTACCAGGTTTTCTTTTCTCAATAACAAGCTCAACTCATTGAATAAAGCTCTCTGGCACCTTATAACGTAGTGAGACAGAGGGCTTTGGATACATTATTCTGTAAAGAGAATATTGCTATGGTAACAGATACCAATAATGTACATTTCACTGAAACTATGAGAAAACCAATGTGTCAAACCAGGATCATCCATCCATCCACTTTCTACCGCTTGTTCCAATAGTGGGGTCGCAGGGGGGCTGGAGCCTATCCCAGCTGTCAACAGGCGAAAGGCGGGGTACACCCTGGACAGGTCGCCAGTCCATCCAGGCAAACCAGGATCATGAAATACATTATTATTTTACTACCTTTAAGCCAGTGTGGAGGGTATTTTCTTTGTCCCCTTTGGTACAAATATGGTATGGTTCAACAACCACAACTTACTTGTGTATTGTTAATAACCATGCACAGCACTTTATGAGCAAAGCATCTTCTGATGGATACTTCCAGCAGGACCTAAAAAGGGCCAATGAGTGTTCACTCCTGTGTTTACACGGAGCACTTTTGATCCAGTTAAAGATCAGACAGAATACAGATGTCAGCTTTTCTCCATTCTAAGTATTTTGTCTCTAAGCGGCCATTTAAACCTTTTTACAATTTGATCAACAGAATAACAAAAGACTCATTCTGTGTGTTTTAAGCCACTACTCAGGAAAGACTTGATGGAACTCAGATTTTAGCTGGAAACTCTGAAAGACTTATATTGTTGCTACATCAGAGAATCATCAGGAAACCAAACGTGGCCTGCAATATATAACACGATTCCATCTCAATCAAATTCCTCCACGACAAAACCTTCTTCTGTCAAGGGTATTAACAAGCCTAACAAATCCTAGCATCCAGATCTTGAACAGTAAAAAATAAGTCAATTTAAAGTCCACGAGGTAGCTCCTGTCATGTTTAAACCTGAACATCAAACTCTCCAAATGCATGAACAAAACCAAACCTCACCACTCTGGTCACATGCACTAAGAAGAAAACAAACAATCTTTAAACATCAATTATCACTTGTTGATTTTTTTTTTTATTTTGCATCAATATTAAAGTAGAGGTGAGAATGACAACTCCAGGCAAGCGTTTTTGTTACAGCCTTAATCAAGTCTCAAGCAGGATGAAAATCACTTCGGTGTAATATTACTTTTAAATCTGCACCGCTTTTATATTTTCATAAGTGATTTCATCTGCTACTTCAGCACCCAAAAACATCAAAACCAGACAAAACCCTGTGTGAGCATCATGACAATAAAACAGATGAAAGTGAAATGTGAATACAGGGGTGGGTAAAAGAAGAGTGGGTTAAAGAAACAAAACAAAGTAAAAGAAAAGGTAAAAAAAAAAAGCTCAGTGGAGAAGCACAAAGCTGAACAGAAGAAAACACTCAAAGAAATGTCATAAAAATACATATTGCTGTGATAAAAGCATCAGAAATGGAGGACTTTTATCTTTCGGGTGTCCATCAAATGTATCTCTCTCTCTCTCTCTCTCTCTCTCTCTCTCTCAAAACAGATCTCACAGAAAGGAATGTTTTTCTCCCCTTAGCACCTCAATACTATTTAAGTCTCTTAAAATTAAAGTAACCAAACTGAGGACACAACACTTTCATTTGAAAGCTACACAGGAGAACACTGAGCTTGTGTGTGTGATCACCAAAGGCAATAAATAAGAAGTTGCAAAGTATTCAATGGCTAATTCAGCCATGATCAAGTTCTGAAGAGTTTGTTTATGGACAATCAGGAGCATTATCAAACTGTATTTGGTAGGGATCATTATTAGGAGCTAATAATGCTGCAAACATGTTTGTAAGACACACTGACCTACCAAAAGGCATGACCATAATCAGGGAGGAGCTTGGCTGTAGGAGGATGGGTCAGAGTAAGTAATGATGGGATAGTAATGGCTGTCAGACTTGAAGATTAGGTCTCCAGATTAAAAAAGACTCAGCTAAAGGTTGGCACACAAAACACACATCTGACAAGCTTCAGTTTTATGTGTGAGAGAGGGATCCCCTTAATTGTTCTAAGCTGAAGCATGCAACCTAAAATGCTGCAAATTCTCCGATAACTCTTCAGAAGGACTGAGGGGTCTAAGTCGAAACAAAAGAGAACATGAACTATGTTTAGTATCAAGGCTATTGTCTGACACCTGCTTCTGACAGCGTCTGGTAAGCACGCTGAGTGAAAATGTATCTGCAGACAAGACCTTTTTCAGTTGGTCCATGCAAACCTTAAGGTCCATCCCCAACCACAAGGATTTGTTCTGTCTTTGTCTGTAACAAGATTGTAGGAAGCAATTCACCTTTAAGTCTGACAATTTCTTCAGGTGATACCGTTTTGTCGTGAATGTCACTATTTGAATAGAGAAGTGGCTGCAAAATCAAAGAAAACTGAGATAATGTCTTTTATACAGTGCCATTTGCTGCAAGAGAGAGCTGAGATACCCATACATCCCTGGTGTATGTGTGAAAAAACACAGTTTTAAAATACCATTTTTGTGTGATTCATGTACATATTTAATGCAACTTATGCTTTTTTATTACATTGGCCCATTATTAAATCTCTGATTAGCTGCCGTCCAGCTCGTCTTCACTTGTTTTAGTCATACAGATGTGTGCTTAGTTCAGCCAATAATTTAAAGAATACAAGAGACAGATAAGTATCTACTCACAAGCAGCACTGAACTATCCCTTTAAGGTGTGCACTACTAGAAAACTAAACGTTGTGTACAGACAGATTTAACCCTCTTATGACCAAAATGTTTATTTTCACAAATACTCACGGTACTGACACTCTCACTACAACTGTGTGATGACCCTCTGAATTGTGCCTGTGATTGGATGGTTGTAGTGGGTGAAGAGGTCCAGTTTTCTGCCTTCTGGTGGTTTTTTTAACTAATACGTTAAAATACATTATACAGTTTAGACGTTATGATCACAGGAAGTGCACATGTGACAGCCTGTCGGCGTGGACAGGTCTGTCTTGAGAGGGTTAAAGCCACAACAAAATAGTCAATACACACCACCATGGTCTTAGAAATTACATTAATCTCTTATATAATACCTCCTTGACATGTAAAATCTAAAGAAATGTCTTATTCGTCCAAAAGACAATGGCAACAGTGTTCATTTGAAACTGGTCACATCGGAGTGATCATGGTAAATATTGACAATAACTAAATTCTTTTAAGGTAAGAGTGGGCTTGAGCAAACTGATACAATATTCACACCAGGAGGGAGAAACATGACAACCCTAAGAATGAAACAAATACAAGATGAAGCAAAGAGAAAATGAGCATGTGTCTATAAGCACATTTCTTTTACTGCAACCTCAAGACCCATTTCTGTCCCAATCTGCCCATGCATGCAAGATAAAGCCGCGTATTCATTATTCACCACAATGAGATACAATGCATGTACAATGCACTACACCAGATGTCTCCCTGCAAAACAAGCATTAGGCATCTAATGTAGCTTTCTGCACCACAGCTCAGTTGTTTCCTCATTTAGCCCATCAACCTTCCTTCTTCCATATGGTTATATCCATCAACTACCTAGCCATCGATCAGCCTCGGCGTTACTTTCTTCTCTGTCTGCTCACTGGCTCGGGCTCATAAACATCCCAGACATTATTGTGCATTAGACAAAGAAGATGTGCTGCAGGGAAAACCCATTAGCTTCTATAGAAAGAAGTTGCATGAATAGAAGCGTCTATGGTCTTGAGCGAGAAGATCCATCTTGCTCTCTGGGCAGACATGCTGCAGAGTTTCTGTTTTAGGTGACTAAACACGTGTTCACATGACAGTTTACTTTTGGTGAATTTACATGTTATGGCAGGTTATTTCATGACATGGCTGAAAAGTTGACACAAAGGCAAGCCGCTACAAAACGTTTTCCTTTAGAGGTCATTGTCACACACACACACACACACACACACACACACACACCCACCCACACACACATACACACACACACACACACACACACACACTAAATCATAGTCCTGAACTCATCATCTTTATTTTCCTTTTAAATCTCAACAGTTACTGTATATAGTCTTCACTTTCGCTGCACAGCCACCATTCATGTACTTGTGGTGCTAAGAGAGACATTCCCAGAGTCTGATAATAACAGATTACAACATCATTTGCAGGGAACATTCCCAATGGCCCCGAGCTTTGTTTTCAGACCTACTTGTTGTCTTGTTAATGGTTCAGCGGCAGCAATAATACAATTTGGTAAAACTGCTGCTTAATATTCAGTGGAAAGCTTCACATGGTGTTGCTACAAACCATGTAGACCTCTAGTGTTGTTATACATTTATTTATGCAGGACAGTCAGCTGAGCATACATGCTCTTTTACAGCTACACATTGACATTTATGTCGGTCTACTGGGAGCTACCCAGAAAGACTGGGAGGCTGCTGCTGGTCACAGCACAGACATGGTGCAACAGTTGCTCAGATGCCTTGGATGTATCCCTCAACAGAGTTAATGTTAGTATTTTTTTTTTCTGTAAAGCCTCCATAACCTCAAGGTTACTTCTCGTGTCTACCCCTTTCCACTGTCCACTCTCATTCACGCAGTTGGTCCCGTCTGTTCATGGCAGAGTTCGCCACAGCAGCCAAATTTTCCTCTTTTTGGCCCTCATCATATTTCTTCTGGGCTATAAACTCAGTCAAACGTATGCTTGCCTCTGGGCTGAAGGGAACAGTGCAGTCATGCTGAAAGGCAGTAAATTTTGTAACTCTTGCTTATATCTTTTTATTTCCTGATACATACGGTTACTTTCTAGTCTTTATTGTTCACTAGCTGCTTTTTTGTTACGGTTTTCCACAGAATAAAAGCATTATTTGTTTTTTGACAAACAATAGCTGCAATTTGCATGTGTTTGAATAGTACTTAGTGCATAAGCTGCAGATCTCATAAAATCTCATCAGCCAGATAAGATTTTACAAGAATTGTGGTTCAAGCTATGTAGCATTATTTAGGGTTTTTCTACTTGCTGTGGAGAATCTGCCACACCTTTTCAGGGGCCTTGTAATTCATTATAAACCTAAATTCACTGTTGTTTTGCTGTATACCGCCCCATCTTAATCTGAAACAACCCTGTCATATGACCCCTGATGCCACGTCCAGGACGTGGAAAAAGTGTTTCCATTGCACATTCTGCTACAGAATCTATAATAAAATGTCTGAAAAAGCACAGGAGAGTCTGAGAGCAAATGTAAATGTTTCCATTACTGATTTTCTTTTGTGATATTTAAATTTGTGCCATTCTAGGGTCAATGGAAATGCTGCTACTCTGCATGAGGATTCAACAAGACAGACATGGACAGACACTGTAAATGTAAATATGTTGTAAAGAAATTGAAATACATTCAGGGGTATCACTGAGAATATATTCAAAGCTTTACAACTGATCCTTGCCATGCACTTTACTTCTATTTTCAATCACCAGAGAATCTTCTGTTGCTTATATTTCATCCATTTAAATGTCTTCTAAGATTGCAAACAATACGTTAACAGAACCTGCAATCATTGCAACTTCATTTTATATTCTTCTTTTTCGTTTGACTCATTGGTGATTACAGCTAAATCTTTCAGAAGTCCACTTCCTAAGTGCAAAGCTTTAATTACATACACTTATTATACTTGCATGTGCTCAGCTGTTAGTTTCTGGCACTTCCTACAACACAAAAGGTGTTCTTTCCTCTGAAACTACATATTTTTCTAACATATGCCTCTTTAGAAATCGGTATACAATTTTTCCAGTTCCCTAAAAACATCCACAAAGGATTGTGTTGGCTATCTATTGGAAAAGACTTCCTGCCATAAGAAAACATTTCAAAAGCAGCTTTCATTTTTTTGTTCAGAGCATACAGAGAACAAATTCCTTTTCATGCCGTGCCCCAAACTATGACCTTTTCATCCACTGTTCCATCTCAGGTGCACCTTCCCACCACACTCTCATCAGTCTCCCAATAGTGCCTGTCATCTATCTCAGTGGACAGAGTGCCTGTCAGTCAAGGCCCACCATCACTCATTATTGGGCTCAGTGGCAGAGCCCTGCATGGTGCCTAACTAACCCCTAACTGGGCTGAAACACTGTTAGTTCACAGCTACCTTTTCTGGCTTTTTCAGTTCTGAGCATTTTGATTTTGAATTTGCAGAAACCCAGCTATGTCTTTAGGAATGTTCTCAATTTACGGTCTGTAAAGTCCTTATTGACACTTCAGAACCCAGCCCTTAATCAAACAATGGCTTCTTTCCCTCATCAGACAGCCACGTTAGCACAACGGACAGTACTGAACAGTATATGATGAGCTGATATACAAATAATGAGTATTTAGGTTTATAGATGAGAAGGTCATTCTCTTCTTTGACAGACTGACACTGATTGCCTTTTATTTTTATACAAGAAGTATGTTCAGAACACTGTGATGATGGCTGGTGGCCTGTCCAGGATGCACCCCACCTCTTATCTGACAGCTGTTAGGCTCTGGTGACCCACGACCCTGAATTGGATAAAATGGTATGGACTATGAATGAATGGATGTTCAGAAAGCACTAATGGTTTAGCTGTTAGCATGCTTTCAGCAGCATCACGACTGTTATATTTATCCGTAGCATACACCTGCAGTGCATCAACACTTCTTCTGTTTACATATCAAATTAAAATGTTTAAAGGTAGGCTGAAACCACAACTGAATTGCAGCCATCATAACCCAAAATCAAAAACGTAATCATTTCATTAGCCTAATTCATTATCAAAGCTGTAAAACAAGATTTTACATGAAATTCTCACAAGGACAAAACTCCCAGTTTGAATTTCAGCTCAGTAAGACCAGCGCAACAGAAAGCTTCATGTTATGACTAAAGCAGATTCATATTATGGTTTGTCAGTGCATGTACTTTGTGTTTATGTGTATTTTTACAACATATGCACAAACGGATTACGAGTGGTTGTCTGTCTCTTTGTGTTGGCTCTGTGATGGACTGATAACCTGTCCAGCGTGTGCTTGCCTGTCACCGTTTTAATGGGATAGGCTCCAGCTTCCCCGCAATCCTAAAACTCAATGAATGAATGAATAAATGCACAGCCGGCCAGGTGGGTGTATAATTCTGACTGCACCATAGAGCCCTTTCTCTGCAATCAGTTACTCACCAATGAAAAAAAGGGAAACATAGCCCCGATCGAAAGGCAGCAAGCAAACAAATTGAGCTAAAAGGTCAATCACCCCCCTCTCCCTCCTCCACCACCAACTGACTTTAATTAACAAATCAGCGGAAAATGCCAAGAACCAGAGGCTATGAAAATATCACACAGTTAAGTTGCTTCTTCCTTTATCCTTGTTGCTAATTAGGTACCACTTCACAGACCAGTGAATGGATATTAATTATTAGCAAATATACCCTTTTTTCTTTTCAGATGGATTATTTCCCACTAATACTCAAGCTTCTCAGTAATTCTAAGACAAACAGCAGGAACAACATCTATCAAAACTCCGACAACTTAGATCTCACATAAAGCTGAGAAGAAGGAAGCAACTGAATTTCATTTGATTTACATAATTAAAACTCCAAACTTATTGGGTCGACTAAATGAAAGGAAAGCTGAGGACTGCATTGGCTGCAAGGAGATCACAGAATAAAGGTTTCCTGTTATAGCTACAGAGAGAAAAAAAAAGAAAGACATTGGATGTACAGATAACATAACACATGGTGGCAGCAGAAAGGAAACCAGATGAGAAATGATGGCGTAAAAATAAGAGTGAAAAAAGTTTATATATAGAGTTGGAAGTTGAAGGTGTCAGGGGCACATGGCATGAACAGGTGCACCGCTAAATTGCAGAACCAAGGAATGAATATCAGATGTATCATTCACCAACTCCTTTTCTGCTCTGGCACTAAGCCATACAAAACCAGCAAGGATGGCAAAAAAAGAGAAAGAAACATGTATAAATATAGGAAGGATGATACAAAGCTGAAGCAATGAAGATAAATGAAAAGACTTGGACTAGGAGATATGTGTAGTACATCATGAAGACATGATGGGATCCATGCAATAGACTAAATAATTAAATAATACTAAACGTATTAGAGAAGCTTATGACACCTGAAAACTAAATGGACTTCAACAAGAAAGGCATTAACCATTGCTTCTAATTGCTGTTTTTCTTTGCACATTTTCAATAAAATGTTTACTTTCCAAAGCAGCCAATAAAACCAATAACATGAGCCAGAATGTTGGGTAGTAAGTCTGAAACTAGGCCTTCAGGAGCATGCCACCACTGTTACAGTCCTGCTCTGCTCCACCAAGAGGACTGCCCCAGGGGAGCTAATTAAGAGCGTCCACAGCGCCGCTGACAGCTGCTCCAGCCACAGCCTCGAGAACAGCCCAGCTCCACGTCACTGATGGCGGCAAACTGGAGAACTGGCCTGGAGGGGAGGAGATGGAACCCAGAAAGTCAGATGGGGGAAGGAGGATCAATGAAAGCAGTACTCAGCCTGAAAGCATCAAGGGATTGTGGTTCGTTAAGAGAGAGAGAGAACCCTTTATGGGGATTACAGCCCGTACTAACACCCCAGATTGTCTTTATTGCAGTCGGGCATGGTGGGGAATGTGAAGGTTGTTGGATCAAAATGGATTAATAATATTTGATTTGCATGTGGTGCTATAACTGATACTGATTCTTGTTCTATTTGATCCAGAAAATGTGTTTAGAACATTATTATCTCCTCAGTTTTTACAACAGCTAAACTAAATAAGCTAAATATGACCTGTTGTGTTGATGTCATTAAATTCTCTCATTTGTGAATTGTGAGGATTAAGGCCATTGATTTTCATTTTATTTACATTGATTACTTTTACAATATAAAGCTTTTACTGTTCCCCGACAAGTTCATATTCACCTTAGAATGTGTAATTTCCACTCATAGTTCCATCGTTTTTTGTTTTTTTTTTTACCTCTACTCTTGTTCATTTTCTGTAAAGTGCAGAATACAAATTTCTTCATCACTCCCTGTCAAACATGGGAGAAAACCTCTCATGTGAGTAAAGTAAGAGTGAGCTGTTTGATGTTTTGAACAATGTTCCTGAATCAGGAGAGGTTTTTAATTGGGGCCTCTGAGATAACGCTTATGATACAGCTCCTCAGCAGGGATGCTGGTTATGAGGTGAATTATGTATTCCAGGAGGCACTCCTAAGCTCCTTTTTACATAGTATAGAAGGAAAAATCCCTACTGTCTCTTCTGTCCTTCCTTTTTCTTTTACAGGAGTTTGACCAAAACAACCTTGTAGCCCCACAAAGAGAGAATTAGTATTTAACAATAGGCTGCACCACTCTGTAACAGAGCACTAGTTGCTTTAAGCTGATTACAAGTACAGGTGTTAATAGCTATGCTCTCTTTTCCGGGACATTCTCAAACTGGATGTTTTTTGGAAAAGCCAGCCATGTCATGACCAGGTGGAAATGGTTTGATATCCCGTCACACTGGCAGTGACCCAGGAGCTTCATGTGGGATGAAAAAGCCCTTGTGCCATGTCACAAGATCAAACTGTCAAACCCGGCACACCATCAATCCTAGAATTCATCCAGCAGCGCCCTGATGCTGGTTTGATTGGCTCAGTCTTTCAGTATGAGCCACATTTCATTTTCAAAAAGAAAAATGAATATTTAGGAGGTTATGAATGTTAACTATCCTCAGCAGTTACACCGAGCACAGTGCATTCTCAGTTAATACCATTTGCATTCGCTCGTAATTTCTCATAGTTTGGTTTGTGTTTAAGTGTTTCCTGTTTTATTTTGATCTGTTCCTGTTTTGTCTGTTTGTGTTTCAGCTTCACTCATTATGTTTAATTTGTTTCACCTGGTTTAATTTAGCTCATCCACTCCACCTGTGTCCCATTGTTTCTCAGTGTTTATATGTTCCCAGTTTCTGTTTCTTCTCTACGGTTCATTAGTTATTAGTTGTAGTTAGTCTGGTTTCTTTGGTCTATGTTTTCTGTTAATTATAATAAATATCATCAATCTGCATCATGTGCCTTCTGCCTACTTTGGGTCCACTCATCTCCACCATCACCTCCATGCTTGCTCATCCCCAGGATTATAACAGTCAGATCCGTCCTCCTGGTACCAGTTTGGACATCCTTTTACCTCCACTGTTACCTCAGTCAGGGAGGGTATGTTTGTGCAAATGTTTATCTTTTTGTTTATCTATCCGTTTGTTTTTGATTAACTTTAATAGATGTCCTAACTTTCTTTAAAAGACTTCTTTTTTTTCTTATGTGAAAGATGTATTATTTATTACTTTTTTCATCCATGAGATGGGGAAAAAACAATAAACCACTGTAATTCTCTGGTACAGTAATCTCTCATGTTATTGCTACTTGGATGTTGTTGTTGTGATGGACTTCCTTGAGTCTTAAGTTAATATCAGCTGAAGATTAGCCATGATCTCTACGCTTTTCTCAATAACAAGGTATCTGCTCACTTAGTGCATGGAAGGCTTAATTCATAATCAAATAGCAATATGAAGCAGTTAGTGAAGTGGATATTCTCCTGCCAATCCATTCTCAGCTTCAATGGCTTGTTTAGATTGAAAGTCACCTTTCCAGTCACTTGAATGCCAGCTTTTCTGCCACCCACACATGTACACAGGCACTTTACTGAATTGCACAAATGCCTCCCACTCTGTGCAGAGTGAGAAACCTTGTGTTAGTTTCCATTCATCAAAAAGTATTTAGGTGGCACTTAGGAGAGCATCTCTAAACAAAAACTATGTAATGAGTGTTGCATTACTCTCTTCTGTTTGTGCCAACAGAATGTATTTTACTAACTGTATCTTACCAACATGAACACCAACCCACACAGCAACTTTTCCCCTTTACCTCCCACAGTACAAATACGATATGCAGTTCTCTTAAATATCATTCACCTTCGCATTGTTACTCGATGTGCTTCTAAACTAGGTGCAGACAAAGTTGAACACCAAATTTCCTTCCAGCTACATTAAATTGTCTTCTACAACCACTGCACATAGCCAAAGCCTCATGTCACATTGCCTTTCACATGCAACGTTGGCAGGGTTTGAACATCTTTCCTCTGAAGGGATGCTCTGTTAGGTCTAACACATACTGATTAAACAGCAGCCATGCTTTGCCATTAACTAAAAAGAATACATTCCGAGTATGAGACTGACTTACACCAGGGGTCTCCAACTCTGGTCCCTGAGGGCTACAATTCTGAAGGCTTTAGTGTTTCCCAGCTGCAAAACACCTGACCCAAATCAAACGGACAGAGGAACACAGTTCTAAGAACTAGTTTAAGATCTGCCCTTCCCCAGGAGAAGGCAAGGCAAGGCAAGTTTATATATATATTTATTTATATAGCACCTTTCATGTACAGGACAGCTCAAAGTGAACTGTTCCTCTTTGCATTTTTATCAGTCAGGAACCTTGATAGTCATCTACAACAATGTCCTCTCGCTCCACTCTGCAACAAAACAAAACTCACAGACAGAAGAAAACAACCGTAAAGAGCAAATATGGAGAGTGAGGAAGCCACTGTGTTCCAGGCCTGCATGACAGGATAATTAATCATGGTCGATCAGATCAGGCAGCTAACACTCAACCTGGAAGAGCGCAGCCAGAGAGAGAGGGGAAAAATAATTGAGTGACAGGTCATACTTCTTTAAATGTGTTGTTCAAATGTGTTCCTATGGACCCTGAAAGAGCCTGCTTCAAGGTAGAAGCTAAAAAGGTTACAGGATGCCATGGCCACCAGTTCCTGTCTGTCCGAATGTGTGAAAAAATGGTTCTATTCCTAAACAGGTTATGGGAGCTTCAAAAGGTTCCTACAGTCAGGAAGCAGCTAAGGGTGGGTGTACGGTTAAATGTGATCAATATAATGGTTTTAATTGAAACAAGAAACCATTTTTATCTGACAGTCCAGGTTTGGTAATAAAGACAGAAAGCATTAGCTGCAATCAGTAAAATGTGTGCTCCTAGATTCAAGTTGTCCCAGTCACTTTGGCCAACAAGAACACTTTAAAACATCTGCTCTAAGTACAATCTGGAGAATTTGTGATGTCATTACCCTGCTTTCATCCACCCATTTTCTGCTTATCTGAGGAGCCACCAGGAGAAGCTTCAGTCTGAACCTTCAATTTTAATTTCCCTCTGGGATCAAGTATTTTTCATTTCATTCATTCATTAATTAGACAAGTCCAGACTTTCGAGGCCATTTCTTCCAGTCTTTACTTTGGCTCACTTTGAAGGTGTTTCCAGTTTGGTCGAGACACGTAGTCCCTCCAGCATGTCCTAAGTCACCCCTCAGTCCTCCTTACATTAGGAAGAGCAAAGAATGGCTCAGGAAGCATATTACCTAGTTCTTTCCATGACTAACGACAGCTGGTGACCATATTTAAGAGTAAGAATGTAAACCATTGGTAAATCAAGAGTTTAACCTTTTAGCACAGCTCCTTTTATCACTGAGGAAGGGACACCAATTCCATGTCAGTTCATTCTTACACTTATGAACAAGGCCACAAGATAACTAAAGTTCTTCAATGGGGGCCGGATATAATTTCCCAACCGGTGTCTGTTTTCAGAACAAAATGGTAACAGAATCTCAACACAAGTCAAATTGTGCCTCAGTGAATCACGGTTCAACCCCTACAACGTATTAGAGAAGCATCTGATGACTTCTGACCTTAGTTTCAAATTCCCTTAAAAAAGCAGAGCTGCCACAAAGATTTATGGTGATACAAAATGTCCCAGTATAAGGCTAGCAACGTTTCTATGTGTCATAGCCATCCTTTTAACAGAGAGGTCAGCTAATCAAAGAGAAAAGATTATAGTTGACATCCTGAGGGAGGAAACCCTGCACACTGCAGTCTTCTTCCGAGCAGCCCTGGATAAATGCATGTGGCAGTTCAGAGAGAATGTATAAAAGGATACCAATTCTTTTTTTTACTGCCTCTTTGTCAAACGTCTGCCCACATGGCAGATATTAATCAAGGTGGAAAGAATTGTTTTCTTACAGCTGCATGGCACAAAAAAAGCCCAAAAACTTCATCTGTGTCTAGGGCGAAGGGAGCGGTAATGTTGCGTGACATTCTCTTCATATTGCAGAGTTAGAGGTCACCTCCCGGCACTGAGAGAAAGAGAGAAAGAGAAAAATAACTCCCTCCATCTCTCACCTGTTCGCCCACTCTTCCTGTGTTCATCCATCCTCTCTGGACTCCTGTCCCTCATTTATCTTAACTACTGGGGCATACATTGAAACTGTGTAGCCAGAATGTGCTATTTTTGCAAGGAGCACAAATTGACTCAACTGCTTTGATTATGCCAGAAACTGACCAGCGTCCTCTCTAATTACTGCAAGGAAAACAAATGGTACTGTAGTGTGAGTCATAAAGCAGTCTGAGCTGGCAAAAACCCAGCATTGTGATGGCTCCCACCATTTCTTTTTTGTTAAAATTACACCTTTAAATTACTTGATTGGACAAAACAAACAGACACTGGGTTGATTAAAAGGTTCTGTATGTCAGTTTCAAATGCAATAACAGAACGTAACATATTAAGCGAATGTCACTCCTTTTACCTCTCATTACTTCCACACAGGGGTGGTTCTGTGTTTAGACAATTAGTGCATATGTAAATGAGACCTTTAAAAAAAAGTCTAGACTTTTAGGAAATAGTTACCTGATTTGTACAACTAAAGTGTTCATCTGAAAAACACCAAGCAGCCAGTGATTATTCAAAGTAATGTTAAGGGCTCTTTTGAGGAGTTTTCCCCCAAAACAGTGACAATCTGTCTAACTGCCACTGAAACTGAGCATTAGGTGTTCAAATACAATGAATAAGATAGATTTTCTGGTCAACTATTTTTTGAATTACCTAAATTTGGAGCGGTGGACTGGAAATCCCAATGGGAGCACATTTGTGAAATCACTTCATGCACTGTGGGTGGGACATCTGGTACAAACTGTTGTAAATAGAGCGGCGAGTGGCACGGAGGTTTGGAGGCAGGAAGAAACAGATATGCAGTCATCCTTAATCTTTAATCGGAACTGAGAACTGAGCAATACCAACCAGAGCGAAACAACAATGAACCGTGATCAGAGACCAAGGGAGTATAAACACACAAACAAAACGAGGCACAGGTGTACATAATAACTACATCAAACCAGGTGAAAAAAACAAGTGTCTGAAAACCAGAAACTCAACAAAATAAAACTGGAAACCAAAATCACAACCTGGGATGATCCAACCATGGCTTTGATCACAATTATACATATACCTATACTGCATTAATAACAACAAACATGCAACGAGTCATATCACAAATTGTTTCTTCTGCATTATGGGCTGTTTAACCCTGCACACTTGTCACATCTGGTGGTTTTATGACTTTTATATCCTCTTAATAAAATACAGACAGTTTGGTGAGAGAAATAATATCACTACTGTGTGACATGATGTTGTATAAGTGTTATATTAATACTACCAACAACCTGGTGGTGTAGAGTATCATTTAAAACATGCAAGAACATGTCATGCTGTATTTACTTGCTGTTATATCTGAGGATTGCACAAAAAACAAGTTTGAGTTTTGAGTCTGGGGTCTGGGGGTCTGGTTGGGGGTCAGTTTTCTGGGTGGACCCTGAAAGTGACCTTCATCTGCTTAGCCTTGGTGTCTGCAAAGGCACAGATGTGTGTGTGTGTGGAACCAAAAGTAAAGTTTTACAAATGGAATGAGGAGTATCTAACCAGCAGTTTGCAGCTTTTATTGTATTATTTTTGGTGAATCATCTGTAAACGCTGTGATCCTCTGAGTCACTGACATCTCAGTGTAAAAATAGTAAATAATCGCACCTCTTTCATTTTCATTACAGAACAATTATCACCTAAAATGATAATAAGGTGAGAAAAGTCAAAGTTAAATATCACATATAGAAATTAAGATTTCAGAGTGTGTCTGAAAGGAAACAAAATTTATTTATAATCCTACTGATGAATTCACAACAACACATCCATTATCTACCACTTAAAGCCTCAGCCAGAGCCCAGCATCAATCTCATTTATTACTTTTCAATAGGGTTTACCTTTTGATCTCCAAAGTAGGACTTGTAGACAGTAGTCTCTACCTGTGAGTGAAAAAGCAATCAATACCTGGACATCTTTATGTTTCTCTGCACTCTGAACAAGACAACAAAGCAGGTCCAGGAAGGGAGATGGGGAGGGGACTGTAAAAATAAGACCGATAAGTGAGGGGTTGGAGGCAGACACTCAACGGGGGAAATGATTCAAGTCAAGTGAGATGCTTGGAACTGTGCGTGAAGCTAAGTGTGCAAAAGTGATGGCTAATCGTGGCAAACATTTTTATAAGGCTCTCACAAAAAGAAAATGCTGAGTAAACAATGTTGTAATATTTTACTGTAGCGGGGCAAGGGGGTGTTTATGGAAAAAAAGAGGGGTTTAGAAACAAACAGCTGCCCAGGAAAGGTTTGTGGACATGGAAGGTCAAACGCATCCATCAGCATCTGAGCAGAGGTGTCCGGGTGGAGGCTGTTTGTTTGGTTGTGCTTGGATGCAGCCTTAATAGGCTGCATCTATCTCTAGACACCACGATGTATTTTACTGCTGTCAGTATCTAAGTTTAGCAGCTCCTCCACACTAGCAGGACTTCAGTTGCTTCCTCATTGCAGATCTATTGTCATTGTTTGTGTTTACTTGTGCAAATACAATGTGAGCAGCCCTGTAATCTGACCATAACAGAAGCCATCAGGACTAAAAATATAAACTTACAAGACTTACTATTGGCAAAACAATACCTAGCCTCTCTCAGATTTAGTTTCATAGTGCCAGAGAGCTGTAACCTTCCCTAGCTTGTGGCTAACCCACTTTCAAATGGCAGCCTGCTCAGAGGACAGTTAGCTATTCCTACTGCAGAGTATGCAGAAAGATCGCAGTGCATTAACTCTGTAAAGCTGTAAGGTTTTGGAACAGAGGATGCAACATTTTAAGGAGCTTAAATTAGTTTAGAGACTAATTAAGTGTGAGTTATCAGTTTTTAGAAGTACTGCTCAATACCAGTCTTAGTTTGTTAAGCCACAGAGTCATTTAGTCACAACAAATAAGCAGATGAAATGTCATGTTTGTCTGTAATTTTTCAGGAAGACAGTCTTTATAAATACACTTAGCTAAATGGGCGATTCTGGGGGGGGGGAAACATTTTCAAACATACTGCCAGACTGAAGCTCTTAGCTCGCCCGTGTTCCTTGCTACCGGCAGTCAATAATCTGCCCAATGTGAGGGAAACATTAGCTGGCATGGGAAAGAAGGAAGAGAGGAGGGGGTGGATAGGGTGAAACTGTGGAAGATGGGCAATTGAAGGATTTGCCTTACATACAGGCCATGAGATAAGCCACTTTGATTTCCCTTTGGCAGATGAAGCCACCCGCATTACAGTTATCATCTTAGACAGATTATAGACTCCCTCTTTCTGTGTGAGAACAGGATGATGCTGGATAGGCCTTTACTACACTGCCACCATTATGAATGCTCCAGTTGCACTGTTCTGCACTGCAATCAATCACGTTTACAGCCAGTTTGAGTTATTACTTTCACTTGACTCCCCCTGAGTAGATATTGACCTAAACTGTTCCTTCGTGCCAAGAGGGACAGATGAATTCCCAATCTGAATTAGATTACAATCCTACAATCCAATAACTACCAATAAACCATAAACTACACCGTGAAGTCTCCATAGTTGTTTCAGTACAGTAAGTCAACTCTGTATTGATGAAATATAAAAGATGGGTTCATCTCAAGCTATTTCAATCACATTCAGTCATTCAGAATTTATTTGTTAAGCACTTTTCATAAACCCCGCATGCACCACAGCTCTGAAAGATTGGGCTCTGAATATAGTAACAAACACATTCACAGGGACTGAATTGAAACGTCTCGGATTCATGAGGAGGAAACACAAGAGGCAACCATAAGAACTGCTAAATTGTTTAATACTAAAGCTCTAAAGATTGCAATCAGACTGTAAAATGGAATAAATTAGAAACAACCACAATCTCAAAAAGAACCCAAAACAGTATTCAGACACTTCCAAACCCATAAAGACATCTTTTATTTCCAACAGGAAATAAACTAATTAGAAGCCACATTCCCTTTCAGCTGCCATAAAATTTCAAATGAGTTTGTATTTTCAACGAGATGGTAAAATGTGTCAGTGAAAACATCTGATCTGTTGTTAATGTACTGTTGGGAATAAAATATAGCTTCATGACATCTGTAAATGCTTTGCTTCAGATTTTCTTTATTTTTATGCTGCATGCCAGCGTTTTTGGAATCAGAGATGCACAAAGAAATAAAGGTCAAGTTAAAACATTATAATAAAAAAATTAACTAAATAAAGAAAATGGTTACATTTGAAAGACGTAAGGAGATATAAGAAGAAACTCACATGTACATAAACTAGCAAAACCATATCAATATCTTTTATTACATATCAATAAATGAACAGGATTTAATCAAAACCCTGACCAGATGTTTGGATCATTTATAAAGATGACCTCCTGCCCTCAGGTCTTCAACAAAGCTGCTTCACTCATGAGTAGGGTAGTGTAAGAAGAAATGAGAAACTGAGTTTCTTTTCATGGTTTTCTTTCACACATCTGTCATGAAATATGACTGAGTCCTGGATTTCCGAGCCTTTCCTGAAGGCATCATGTAATCAGCGCGCTTCTGATCTGATGCGCTTCACCT
>JBAMHV010000005.1:15219638-15236412 GCA_037177535.1 Pseudomugil gertrudae | reverse complement strand
TCAAAACTGTTTATTAATAAAGATCATTGTTTCCGCAGCTCTGAGTCTCTGTGGTCCAGTTTGCTGAAATCGTTACACACATCCATGTTTCATACACAGTAAATAAAATGACTCAGATATTAGAAAGGAGCAATATCACTAAGACTCTTTTAAACTAATAGAAACTTAAAATTGATGCAGAAGAAAATGATGCAGGAATAAATATCAATATTTCAAATTTACCACCACAGTTGAACAAGTGAGCTGCAAAAGCAGAAGTTTGTGACCGTGCAACCCAGAATGACGAGACTGAGTGTCACTTTGGTTAGGCCGAGATGGGACGTTCACCTGGGAGCGTTTCTGAACAACCCATTTCGACAATGAAATGACTGATGGGCAGGGATAAGATGGCAGCAGTGCAGAGTGGAGTGGGAAGTAACAGGGGTTCGCCTGCCACTGGTTGTACTCCAGAAGGATAATGTTCATCTCTCTCCCTCCCAAATGCCCTGGGGAGTAGATTTAAGTATGTCAAGGCTCTGTGTACAAGAAGATGAGGGTTAGGGTTTCATATATTACATACCAAGACTTTTTTCTCTGTAGTCTCCCTCCCTTTCCAACCTTCTCTGCCCTTCCCTGCTGCGCAAGCTCTCCTTCTTTTCCCCACCTTATTAATCATCGCTCTTCCCACCGTTCATTTCCTATTTCTACATGAGAGTTCACCTCCTTCCTCTCTTCTATCTCCATGGATGCAGAGGCTATACATGCAGGGATGACTTTTGGGCATATTAGTGGTAGTAGCAGAAAAAGGGGGATGATGGTGATGGATGTTTCGTCTGTCAGTCATCACAGCTCTGACACAGATGTGTCAGATGCAGACGGGATCTTTGAAGCTCACTTGAATGCTGTAGTTAGAAAGTTATCTTCTGCTGACAGAACGCGTGGGTGTTTGCATGTGTACATGTGAATTTTTGTGATACGGTGTTAGCTTAGAAGCAGCTGGAGGTTTCTGTCAAAATTCTTCAGTGCATCTTCATTTCCACATCACGGTGCATAACTTCAAACTGTGAAACGTCATGCCTCTGCTAAAGCAATATATCACATTTATTTGCTTTTTTCCTTGCACATTAAGTCCTCCATAACAATTCAATGCTGTTGTAAAGAGTAATTAACCTAAGAAATCAGTAATCTCCAAGGATTACAGAGAAAATAAACCATTGTTATAATAGAGTATAGCCTATATATGGCCCAGTCCTATGGGGAAGCTTCCTTTGCCATGCAGATGAACAAAACAAAGCCTGACATGGAAATCATAGACATTCTGCTTGTTGTCAGTATTCCCACTTTAGAAAGTTGCATTTAAATATTAGAAGGAAATACGACAAATAAACGCTTCTGTATTTTTTAAAGCTAGGAACTTATTGAATGACCGACTGAGCAAAACTAATCTGTATAGCTACAGGTAAAATGACCCATGCAGTGTTCAGCTTGGATGGAGAGCAAAAGAAATAAGGAATGGCATCGTTGGAGAATGCCTTCACTTTGAAACATGCATCAGTGGACAAGGGAGATCTTGCAGGTGAATTGGATGTCTGTTTGTCTCCAACTGCAAAACTCAGTGTGCTGTTGCTTGCTCATAATCCTCAGATGGAAAATGCATGTATGCTGGTTTTAATATCGCAGTATGAGGCGCTTGTTTGCAAAAGCTCCTAGGGTGTCATCCCTCAACAGCTTTATGTAAACAGTTTTATAAACTAATTAAAGGCCACTGGAAGTCTGAAGTAGGAGGTAGCAAGAGGTAGCAAAGGGATGAGGTGTGGGTGATAGGATCCATTCAAACAGTTTCACAGCTCAGTATTTTCTCTTGACTCTGGAAACTCCTTCAGATTGAGGTACAGTAGCAGAGGTGATGCTTTTTGAAGCATCAGTCATGCATTAGCTGCTTTGTTTATTAATGGTGGCCACTCCCAGTGGAGACTAAAATACTTGGCATGGGCCCACAAATCATGCTGCTTTAATATCTGACAGCTAAATTATTTAAACTGGCTCGCATCAGCGCACCTTGTGAAGATCTGCCATCCCCCCTCCGTCCGTCCTTCTTGTCTACAAAGCTGAGGCGTCGCCCACATCCCGCTCTCCCACTGATGTGCCCACAAGTCTTTGATGTGCCATGACAGAGAGGGAGGAAGTGAGGGGGGGGATGTTGAAGACAGAATATCCTTACCACACATTATAGTGTACTCATGAATCCTCCTGGGAGCTCACTGTCAAGTTTAATACATTTTAAGAGAGTTAAAGCTCAAAAAGTAAACGGTTTATTATTAAAACCGGAAAGCAATTGAGCCATTTGATTTTGATGAACGCCACAGTGTAGTTTGGTTTAGAGTAAAGAGAAGTTAACATCTTTTCCAAGGGTATATGAGGCTAGCTAATAACAGATGTTATGGCTTCAGCTGTATCAAATGTTACATTACCATCCACACCCCTCTTTCCATAAGATTAATAGGTCACAAGAAACTTCAATGCAATTGCCATCCATGTGCAGCAAAAAAAACCTGCTGCTTGGTTTGTCTTGCTTTGGAGACGAATAAATCAAACCCAAGGTAGAGGAGGACACCAAGCACAGACATTTTTCTTCTCCTCACTTGGTCCATCGTTTTAATGGAAAAGCTGTGAATGGCTGGGTTGAGTGGAATATGTTCATCTGCTTCCCGGGGCGGTGTACGACACCTTATTTTGTATCTGTGCTCCAACAAGCACCAGCAAGACAGGCCGAATCATTTTCCCTGGCAGGCTGAGAAAATGTGCTCACTTGTTAACAGGCTGCATGCAGAAGAGTGTGGAGGTGATAGGTGTGCTGACATATGTCAACTATTCTGGGCTGTGTTACATCCTGACATCTTCCTGAGCTTTAACTAACACTAACAGAGGCATGTCTATAAAGTCTATTAAAGTGAAAGAAAAAAGTCCATATTGGCATAATAACTGCACTGAAGAAAATTCTAACTTGAGTGGACTGTCAAAGTTTAATGGCTTGTTATAGAGGATTTAGTGGTTTTGTCGTAAATATCAACAGAAAAAGATGATATTTCTGCACATTTCTTAAATTATTTTCCCCCATTTATAAACTGGCTTACAAAAGCTATGATACATTCATAAAACAACATCCTTGAGAAAGGAAGAAGTTAAATGTCCTCCAGCAGTGGACTCTCCACCCGCACACTAACTGAATATGATGACACATTTGCTCAATTCTTGAAGTTGGCAGCCTCCCAGAAGGGTGTAGCCTGGCACTCTGGCTTGTATATATGTTCTCTTTCACAGCGGCACAAATAGGTGTAAAGAAAGAGGGTGGGTGTGTGTGCTGCGTGGTTGCAGGACAGGAAATGTCAAACCAGCAAGCTTATCTTAACTGTCCAGAACACCTGAGGCGTCCTTTCTGTTTTTCATCACGATGCGTGTGTCCATGCATGCTGCTGTGCGCCTTGGACTTCATGTGGAGAGAGAATCATGAATACTAATGACGTTCTCTGAAAGAAGGGCTGTGACTTGACTTTCAAAGGAGAATTCTCAACGGCTCTCCGCCCTCAACACCACCCCCCTAAACCAAACACATCCCACACAGCACCTGACCTCCCTGAAGCCTAAAGAGATAAAATAGTGGTTATTAAACATTAGTAAACCAGGGATATAAGTATTGCTGAAAGACAAGGACCGGACTGATGTTAAGAGGGTCTCACACTGGAATTTTTAAAAAGCTTGTAGCTGTAAATATGGCTTGAACCAGCAACACTCCAGTACCCATGCTTGTCTATGATATGGTGGTTGGATGGGTGTGAGCAGCAGCTGACCTCATCACTATGCATGCGTGGTCAAGCCAAACAAACACCACACAGAGGACAACAAACAGCCAGTGTTCTCTTAAAGGAAGTCGCTTTTAGAATTCATGGCTTTAAGGTTGAAACAGCCTAATTAAAAATAACCAAAACACACTCGTAGAACTTTAAACCTCATATTGGGATGATAATTATATTCATAAGTCACAAAGGTAAAGGAATCAATGTTTCTCCAGTTCTTACGAGGGCATTACATGGTTGGTAATTACAATTAGTAAATATACTGCATCTGTAAAAGAAACCTCACACTGACATCAGCTCATAATAAACATCATCACCTCTGGCTGCAGGTTATTTCCCAAAATACACTCACAGGCCACGTTATTAAGTCCACCTGCCTTATAGCTTCTTAACCCAAATATCTAATCAGCTAATTGCACTGTAGCAACTCAGCATATTTAGTCCTGTAGACATGGTCACGCTGGGTTAGTAAGATACAAGGGAACCATCGGAATAGAGAAAGCAAAGGATTCACGTGGCTTTGAACATGTTTGTGTTGTTTATGAACATGGTTGTTGGCACCAAACAGGCTGGTCTGAATAACTTCTACTGGGATTTCCACGCAGCCATCTCCAGGGAGACCCAACCCATTGCTTGTTAGCTACGCCTGTAATTATTATAAAGAGTAATTGATGGGGTATAATCAATAATTGCTGGAAATAATCATGTTGATTATTGTAAACATTATACTTTAATAGATCCTTTTGTTATTTTGTAGCCTTAGTTTTTTTTATTTATTAAGTTCATTTAATGGATTTTCTTTAATAATTTAATGAAAAACAACAATAACAATAATGAATTAATGACATTCTCTCTGAGGTTGATTAATTTATTTTTTCATTGTTTGTAAATAAAAACAGTAACCAGTTAAAATATGTCTCTTTTATTATCTCACATCAGCCACAATGCTTGATGAATTAATTTACTCAGACACATACAAACCAAAAGCAGAAAGACAGCGAGGTAAGTCATCACCTGGCTCGAAGGCATTATAGTTCACTTTTTATGTTCTACTGTTTCTTTATATTTCTGCTACGCTAAGCAACACAGTTAAGCTGGAATCTATCTTGTATTTCCTTTGGGACCAATTATGATGGGCAGGCCAAGAGATGCTGATTATTCTCGAAATGTAGCCCTTAGCCACTGTGGCAGACATCTCAGCCTTGGGAGTTTCTTTTTTTTTCCCCAATACTTATATATGCTGCTGTGTGCATTAAAAAGATGCATGCAAATACACACAGACATATACATGTACACACCATTGCACACACCTGGAAGCCCCAAATGGATACATTCTGTTCAATGCCAAGGACAAAGTGATCCACCCAGCAGTGAAACTCTCTTAGAGGGTTTCTATCTAAAACATCAAAGACAGCTTGAATTCAAATAAGCTTTTAAATCTCTTTAGTTCAATGTATTGCAGTGTTCAGGTATGGATTACCTGGCATGGAAACCGCTTCCCTTTTTTAAATCAGTGTAATGACAAGTGTGCAAAGTAGTATGATTACATGTATGATTGCAAGTGCAGATGTTCTGACAGACATGCAAACAAAACCACAAAAATTAATTTCACATGTACACAAGCCTTGGCCAAAGCTCATGGTTTATACTTGGAAGGATGTAGGCTGTTAACAACTCGGTGTAATTCCATCTATCTGCAGTGCTGGTGCAGTCCTGCATGCACTGCAAGTATCTGATTTTTAAGACAAGAGGTACTCCAGACACAACACACTTATATCACACTATTTACAGAGCTTATGGACCATCACTCTATGGATTCAACAGAGCTGTGCTGCATATGTGTTTTGGGCGTGACTTATTGTTGAGCAGACAGCCCAGTCAAATGCTACAGTTCAGTGGTCAAGACTCTCTAATTAGTTGTATTTAGAGCAATCTGAGCAAAGTTCCAGTATTTGAATCTAACTCAACAAATTTGCTTTTAAGTTTTCCTAAATTAATGAAGTTTTGGGCACGAACATGTCATACATTGGTTCACTTGTATTATGCATATTTGCTACTCATACAATGTTAAAAAAAATGTTATTGCGACATCCATGTTGGCAAAGCTCATTCTACCTGGTGTGCTGTGTACTCCTACTAGGGTGAGTGTGTGCACAGCCCACCAGGAAGTCATCCAGGCAGAAGCTACATTAATGACACCATAGCATGAGAGCAGTATTTGAAACCTGAGCTTGAATGTCACAGACCTGATATGCCAAAACCCTGAAATTGGTTCAAAGTCATAATGACAGCTTAATGAGTCATAGGTGCCTACTTACACAGTAGACATCACTGATTTGGCACACTGCTTATAAGCAGACAGTCTCTTGGAGGCTTTTTGAAGCAGACACGATATCTGACCATGGCGTGTGGTGTGGACGTGTAAGGCTTTGCAATAATAACGACTCCTACAGTCTTGCAACAGAACGGAGAAATGGGCCACTGTAAATGTTCTGAGTGGGCTCTTATCACCGAGTGGGGTATTAGTGCCAGTAATAAACTGTGCCACTTGGTTGATAATATGTGAAGAGTTGGCATTTCAGACAAGGATTTGATTTGCCAGGGTGCATAGGAGGTTTAATGATGGCAACTGTATTGGTCTCCTCACTCAAGAGTGCTGTTCTAAAGCCTGGATGCTGTCTTGTAGTTGATAGTGAAAATGTTGGATGTGCGCTACTAAAAGCAACACAAACCAAACGAGGAGCATCACAGTGTAGGCGGACATTACTAACAGATAGAGCACATTGCCAAGGAGGGAAGAACTAAAAAAGCAAATGGAAGTCAGCCAATCAATATTTCTTTTCAACGTCATGTACTTTTTATGCACGAGTGTCAAACTGAGCCATGAAAAGAAACGAGGAAGACTGACAGGCTGGCTTTGTGTCCTGAGCTGAGCATGAGCTCAGTTTTTTATGGAAATGTAGCCTCTCCATTCTGCAACGCTAACAGACCATTTCTCTTCCAGGCCGATATTTCTTGACAGACATAAATCCACAGAGAGAACCAGAGAACATTTTTATGTTAATCATGTCAATTTAAATAGCTTAGTAACTCAAGACTAGAGGTACAATCCAATTATCCAAGCTAGAAGGAAGAGAGGATTATGATGGGATGCTGGTGGGAGCTGGTAGGACCAAAGAATAAAAATGGGACTATATGTTGTTACTCTTCATTATTGGGCATGAACTAACGTGTAGGAGTCAATGAAATGACCACAAATGAAATGAACACAACGCAGCAAATTAAACAGTGCAAACTAAAAGGATGCGAGAGAAGCCAAGTGTTATCATTATATCCGTTATCATTTATATTTTATCTGCTTTAACACTTAAATATGGTTAAAAGAAAGCTGATCCACTTAGTTTGTCCCACCTTTTTTTCCTCTTAAGGGTCATCAGAGTGCCAGGCATGAGCAAGACAAGATATACTGGAAAGTTCTTATTCATAAATTTATTCTTGGTTTGCTCCAAACTTATAAGTAAAATGAGAAGTGGAACTTACCTGTTTGTATGTATGATCTACTCCTGCTTTCTGCCCCTGATGTATTTCTGATATGTTATGTTAAACAGATATGTTAAGCTGTAACTGTGGTGTTTGACCAATTCTGTCTTTATTTAACCTTCTATAAATGTGTTGTTAAAGTTTATGAGCTTTTAAATTGGGCTTATTTTACATATGTTCTTCTATGTCAATCCCTATTTTATCCAAAAGTACGTCTTACTGTGTTTTTGATGGACTGTTGTTTTTATCACAGCTGACTTGAGCTTCTATTTAGGACCAATGATGCAAATTTGAGTTGACATTGGCATGAAAGTGGCTCCCAGAATTGCTCCGTAAGATTACTTGAAACACTATTTAATTTAAAGAGGATAGAAAAAACTAGATAAAAAAGTTTATATTAAAAGTCTTAAAAGTAGTAAGTAAAAAGTATATAATAAAAAAGTACATAATTAGAAACATAATTAAAGAATCTGCATTGCTACTAAATACAAGATTATTTTATTAATAATTTATTTAACATAATAAGCTAAGTTGTTTCACAGGAATGTGATACAGTTTATCAAACTTTAATCAGAAAGAATGAGAAATCCCCTACTTAACTTTATTAGACCTTGAAGGTAACATTTTATGTTAACAGTTTATATATTTTAAGAGGATGGAAGATCACATTAGCAAGAAAATAAAGTAAAAAATCAGTCATATTAGCCTGTTGAAGATAAACCACAGACAGTTTGTGTTTGTGTGACTCAGTGTCCACCACCCATTACTGCCTACACATCTAATGAGAGCTAAATTAACACACTAATTTATTTAAAAGTTGAAGTAAGTTATATTTCAGTTAAACCTCTCTGTCATTTAATTTAGCCTCTATTCTCCATCTATTGCCCTTTCTTTTGCTCTCCTCTTCCATTCTGTACTTCCTGTCTTCTCACCTGTCTGGCCTTCCAAAGTGGAAGGGGCCTTCCAGTTACAAGTCTCCAAAAGCTCTACATATTCTCCTGACAGCACTATAACACCAAAAAGACATCTCTTTCCGCACCCATCAGCACCTCCTTGTCTGCTCTTCTGCCTTTCAGACCTCCTCATCCTTACATCACCAGCTCTGCTCCTGTGCTATGATTGATTTTAGGATATTTATGGAGGTTTGTGGTCTTCCCACACATCATTGATGTTTGTGGAGCTGAAATGTCTCCACACATGGTTACATTATGGATTGACTGATCATTGAACAGTGCGAGTGCCACTGTGACGTATTTCATATGACACTGGTAGGTACAAGAGGAAGTATTTTCTACCTATCCAGACAGTTTATTTACTTTCAGTTTAAGAATAAAAATTGTGGGTATAGAACAGTGTTTCTCAGTTCTTGTCCTCAGGGATTATTGCCGTGCATGTTTTAGAGATGTCCGTACTTTAACACATCTGAATCAAATGGCTCATAAACAGTCTTGCAAAGAACTTGATGAGAACTTTGATTAACCTGCATCAGGATCGCTGGAGTTGGAAAATCCTGCAGATCAAACATGAAGGACAGTATCACTTAATCTTCTCAGATAATCATGAAGCTCAAACATATTTATTCATTTTTAAAACAAGTATTTATATGTACACAAATATATAAAGCATAGAATGTGTATTTATATATGGAGTTACTATGCCTATTGGAAGCTTTCCTATTGGATTTGGTCAGGGAATTTTTTGATGGTGTACTGTATGTATGTGTGTAGAAGTTTAGGTCCACATGCCTATGTATACTACATACAGTAGTGGTATGTGCTTTTGTAATATTTTACATTAGGTTGGGAGCAGACTGGTTGAGCTTGTTGGCAGACAAACTGTAGCTCAAGGAGAGCAGGAATTCATAAAGTTTAAACTTCCCTATTCTTTTAGGGACAGAAAAACATTTGACATGTCTTAATTGCTCGTGTTTGCTTAGAGTGAACTGTCAATCTGTTTGTTTTCTTATTGTGTTTTAGTTTCTTTCTGACATGCTTGAAATAAATAAATACATGTATTTTGTACACAGTAGAAAAATATTGAGGTCCAGCTCTTCATGTCTTCAACACAGCTGTGATGAGACTAAATGTAAATGTATTACCTATACCATCTCTTCTCATAATTTCTTTTATAACCTTCTATTTGAGAATAATACTCTTGAGATAAAAATCTCTTTCAGATGTAAATCTCACGGGTATTATTTCATGGTTAAATTAAGCTTTGTTAATAACAATAATAATAATCTCTTTTACTACAATCTGCATTATCGATTTTAATCAGTGTTTTTAAAAAATAATTTTGACTCTAAGTTTTATATTTGATTATATTGAATCTCTGAGAATTTTTAGGTAATGCTTATTTATGCAAATTCTTTAAAATTCTATAAAAATTTCTGCACCCATCAGCACCTCCTTGTACAAGAAAAATGTTAAATCTCTGTAAAAAATCCTTCATGGATTTGTTGGACCATATAACTCCACCTAACAGTTTAAAAAGGTCCAATCATAAATATTTAATTGACAAGACTCAGAGAAAATTCCATGTGATTACGGTACCTTTATGATGCATGTCAGCCTATATCTGTGAGCTCAGATGCACTTCAGCTGTGAAGACATGCTCATGTAACTGTTGGCTGGATACCAGAAATGTAATGCAGCACTGAGCCCTGTGGAAATGATTTTAAACTGATCCTGTTTGCAGAAGCTCACTGCAGCCAAATGACTGCAAAGGGCTTCAAGACAGGCTTTTGCCCATCAAACAATACTCTTAATAAGCTACTTCACAGCTATACCAAGGCAAGAGAGAGCAAGAGAGAGAGAGCGAGAGAGAGAGAGAGAGCAATAGAGAGAGGGAAACTGAGAGAGAGAGAGAGAAAGATTCATCACCGATTGGAAAAGACAAGGCAACATACAAAAATGGCTAAGGCCTGTTGCAGAATCACTAATTGAATGCAAATTGGATGGCACAAGCATGAACATGCTGAGGAATCAATAAATGCTATTAACATCTCTTTTCAAAGCAATGCAAGTGCAGGGTGTTTTAATGAACCCAGGGAAATAAATTCAAGAAATATGTGAGGGGAAAAAAAGCTGTGAAAAAGCTTGTGTGGGGAACATCAAAGGAATCATCAGTGTGAAACCCTGCCTTGTCCCTGACAGCTTAGGCTAAGAAAAGCACAGCAACTGATGCACCACAGAACACTAAGCCAAAGACACGCTGCAGAAAGTAGGACAAAATAAGGAGTACTCAGGTAATTATCAATGAATTTTCCTTGGTTTGCAATGTACCGTAACAAGCAAAGTAAGAAACTTAGCATCTCTGGAACCACTTCTTTTTTAAGCTGCCATCATGCCTTCACAATTACACCACCAGTAGTGATTACATGAATTTACATTGGCCACAGTTCCAAACATCAAGATGGACTCTGGGCTTGAAAGGACAAAAATGGAGCCTGGACTGCTGGGGTTGAGCTTCAAAGAAAGCCCAGAAAGAAGCAGCCTATAAAGCAGGGTTCTCCAAATCTGGTCCTCAAGGGTCCTACAGGTGTGGAAAGTTTCTCAATTGAAACACACCCGATTCAAACTAAAGTGATCTCCACAGTTTGTTGTTAAGTTCTGCACAAGTCTGTTAATGAACCATTCATTTGAACCAGGTGTTGCTGCAGAGAAGCATGGAAAACCAGCATGACACCGGACCTTGAGGACCGGATTTGGAGATCTCTGCTAGGGGCCATTCACCAACTCAGAGACATAACTCCAGACACTCTGTCCAACAGGGAGCTCTTTGCCCAGGCCTGCCTCTTCTTGCCTTTAAGGACATCACATGGGCTTATTTACTCATCTCAGAGAAGGGGTGTCCAGTTCCAGTCCATAAGGGTTTCCGACAGGTTTTCTTTGTTTGACTTTGGACACCCCTGTCTTAGAGCTTTTTGCTGACATGAATCAACTAACCTTTCCATAAACTTCTGATAAGTCCCAAGCTCATGCCCGTACACTCCATCCAAAGCACCCATGTAGCCTCAGGTGTTGCTCAGAATAATATTTAGCCAAATGACTGTGAGTGTCCAAGAGATTATCGGAAAAGAGGAAAAAGAAAGCTAAAAAAAGCTCTTACCATGACCCCCACGTGTAAGGAAGGGCATCCGGTTGATGGCAATGGGCACAGTGCCATGCTTGTTGTGGAAGTGGTGGACATGGTGGGTGGTACTGAGGGAGGAGGAGACACGGGCAGCCACAGCTGGGCATGGGAATACCAGCAGCGCCAGAGAGAGCACCAGCCTGAACAGGAAAGCTGGACTAGCCCACACCACCGGCGATGCCGATACGGCTCTGGATACCAAAAGTAAGCCTCCATCTACCTCCACTTCCACCTCCTGCTCTATTGGGGCGGGGCCTGGAAGGAAAGTAAGGCCCCTCCCCCTCATACGACACAAACAGGAAGTGAGCATCTCAAATGAATCCAGGGCCCATGATCCCCAGCACTCTAGCCCGGGAAGGAAAAAAAAATGAAAGGAAATACAGACTAAAAATATAAGCCAAAAAAGGAGAAAAAACAGATCCTTGTTTGAAAAATCCCAAAAATGCTGCAAAATAAAAAGCGAAGAGGTAAAAAATATAAAATCCTTCTTGAAGAGAGATCGTAAAAACAAGTGTTTGTATCCAAAAGCTTCTTGATTCTTTAAAACTAAAAGAAAAAAAAGTTAAAAAAAAACAAACCCACTCCTTTTCCAAAACAATCAACCTTTTTGTATAAAACCTAACCTCTGTTGTTTAACACAACTTCCTTTGGACCCCTAAAGCTAATAATCACAGCTTAGCAACACTAATTCAGCAAACACAAGAGTCCATCTTAGCTCCTTGAGAAATATCTTGAGCCTTGCTCTCTGAGATTGTTGTTCGAAAAGGTTTCCTTCCCCTTGGGGAGATCTTCAGAGGATTTCTCCACCCATAATCCGAGCCTCCATCATGAAGAAAAACACTTGCCACCTTGTTTAAGCCTTGTCAATTGAAACTTAACTGGAGAGCCATAGAATGGAATAATACATCAGAATTAAACCACGGTGCAGGAAGGGAGAGGCAAACAAATGGCAGAAGAGAAGAAGAAGGATGTGCTGTGATGAAGGAGCAGCCAAATCCTGTTTTGGGGCTTTGAATCCCTGAAGGAGCTCTGAACCTGTTCAGCCCGTAGCTGAAAGCAGGAAAACAAGAGATTAGGAAACAGAAGAAAAGGACGAGGAGAAAAAAGAAGAATGTCGAAGAGGAGGAGAAATGGTTTGCTATTTCCAAGTACAGCGGTACTGAAATCCTTCCTCACTATTCAGAGAAAATAAATCAATATGGGTCATGCAACGTAGAGCGGCACCACAAATGTCTTCCCAACAGGATTAAACCATACCCAAAGCATTGGAGTGGTTGGAAATCAGTTCAATGCAACAATCTTGCCATCCAAAGTCTTGTAAAGAAGCTCCGTCCTAGTTGAGGACCTTCTGAGAAATCTCTCTGCCTCCTCAAACGCTGGTTGCCAGGATGAGGAGCAGACAAGAAGCAGCCACTGGTCTCTTCAATGGAGCTTCGACACGGAGTGCTGCTGCTGGCTGACTGAGACAGCCTGACGATGCTGCTGCTGCCGCCGCTGCTGGCTTCTCTGTGAAATTCATGCTAATTGAATCAGAAGCTGCAGCAACGAGCACATCCTTCCTGCCCGCACGGTTTCTCCCGTCTCGTTTTTCTCCGGTCGAGTCAGCCAGTAAACCCCCTCCCACCTTCCTCAAACTGCATAGGGCTCCGTACTGGGCAGGGCATTAAAACAAGAAGAAGTAAAAACAAACAAACCAATAAATAAAAAAAACAAGTGTGAGGAGCAGAAATAGAGCCAATAAGAAAGGGAAGGTGGATACACACTGATTCTTTGAATGCAAAGACCGTGACCATGATACATAAGGCAAAGCAGAGGCGGAGAGTGTTTGTGTGTCTGGTTGAAGCAGAGAGAGAAAGAGAGAGAGAGACAGAGAGAGAGAAAGAGAGAGAGTGAGAGAAAGACAGAGAGAGAGTGGGAGGGGAATGAGTGGAGAGAAGTGAAGGAGGAGAGGACACATGCAGAAACAGAGACACACATGTTTGGGATATACACTGCACACACACAATTATACACAAGGTGCACATGTTCCAATCAGTAGATGCTTTGCCAAAAAACATCTAAAGTCAGAACCGTATACACGTAATACGCACTTTAGACTCAATTTTCCCTAAACACGTCTGTTTCCACTCTGCATATTGTCTATTTATAGAAAACAAAACAGAGAGAGGGGACGTAAGAGGTGAAGGGGTGTAATATATTGCAGTGAATGAAGATAGAAAAAAATGTGGGCACTGGGGCTGTGATAGGAGAAAAGGGTGTGAAAGAACGATGGGTAAAAGGAAAGAGGGAAATGGGAGAAGATTGTGTATCAGATAAATCAGGGCTGATAGAGATCACAGCTGGGACAGGAGTTCAGTGCTCAAGACAAGGAGCAAGAAAAATGGCCAAAACGGGAACAGACAGAGTCTGTATTCCACACTGATGGAGAGAACAGTGGAGGCTATTACTCATTTATTCACACACTCATACACACAACAGCACAACACACTCAAGGCACGCCTGCCAGGTGGGAGCATCCCAGTGGGGGAGATAAGAGCTGCCGTGCTTGCTTGCTGCTGTCAGCATGAGGGAGATGTGACACCCAGGGTGACCGGGACAAGCGTCCTTGTCCTGCACTAATACTGACCTGCTGAACTGTGAGGAAGGGAGACAGCTGAGGAAGGAGAAGCTGCTGAAACAGGGAATAACTTTAAAATGGAAGGAGCATCTGTGTTTTAACAATCATTTGATCAAAATTGATTTAAATATTCTTTTTTTTTTTGTCAATGAGACTGTCACTGACTTTTTAAGTGTTTCCTTCAGAGGGCAGTGTGCAGACTGGGAACTCATTATGATGGAAAACACAGAGGACTGCTCACACCTGCTGCTGCACTCCCTTCTGGCACAGAAGAAACAAGAAACCCACAGCACACTAACACACAAAGGAAAGCAATCAGTCCTAGGTGCATATGCATGCATGCTAATTGCACAACACACTCATAGCTGTCATGTCAGCGCTACTGCTTTTGCATGATGCAACCTCTACGTCTCAAAGGGCAAAAGCTGTGCACTTCAGATGCTAAGTATTATGCCAATGAAATCACAGACTCCCTAATCCCACAGGGAAAGTGAGGTCATAGATGGAAGGAGTAGGACTAAGCTGTACAACAGAAGTGGGATCAAAGTCTTTCCTCTATGCTTTAGTCCTGTGGAAATATTCTTATGATTATAGAAATAATTCATTAGACCTCAGACACGTTTCTGTCAAGAAGCAAATATGACAGCACTAAAAAGTGAGATGTGATGAAAGGAGTAAATTACAATGCTAATATATTTGAACCTTTAAAAAGGAAACAAGCTGCAAGATTTTTTAAAAAAATGAGAACAAATAAAGAAATTATTTGCATTTTTCTTTTGCATGAGGTGAAGAAACTAGGGCAAGTTGGGTTTCTATGCTCGGGAAAATGAAGAGAGCAAAACACAAAAAGCAAGTCATCAATTTTTTAACTACCATCTCCTGTTTGTGTTATTCAGTAGCTTTCTCCCATACTGAGGCCCACGGTTGGCTGCTTATATAAGAACACTGCTGGGAAACATCTTCCGGACTCAACCACAATGCTGCTACTTATATAATGAACTGTTGTATACCACATACTCTAATTAGGACATTTTCATTAAATTTTACACAAACATTAAATAAGCAAATTGGAGATTGGAGTGGATCAGACTGTGATCACAGCTTTGGCTTGAATCCAGGGAATTAAACAAGCCCTGTAGTCAAAATGTTATAAATACCTAGCATCATAAATAAAAAGGGTTAAAGTTTTGGTTTGGGGTTGTGATTAGGTGGTACAGATCAAGCAGGTGATATGAAGTCAGTATCAGAGTCCTGCAAACATGTTATTTATCCCTCGTAATATTTTACCAAATTGTTTTGCTCTAAAATTATAAAAAAGTTTATTATATGCTGTAATCTGGTGTAACTGGATTTCTTTACCTTGACATAGCAACTAAATGGATGTAAAATACCTCCATTCATCGTATTAAGGACAAGACAAAACAACTATTTCCTGGAAAGAGAACTATGAAGAAGTAATGCTATTTAATTTAGTAAACAGTTAATAACAGTCTAGTGAATCTGTAACAGTTTATGTGCTCCTAAAACAACACGTTGACAGAGATTTACCAAACTGTTTGCCAACTGCCAGTACAACACAACTCTTCACTACTACTGGGCTCTGGCAGTAAAAGATATGTTGTGAGATTCACTGTGAATGGAAGGCAAATATAAGAAACATGCCTGGCCAAAAGCAACAACATCCCAAATGTTTGTGTGGGACCATTTCAAGAAAATACACCAAAATTAGGTCCATTCCAACACAATGCATGCTAGCATATTTTAAGTCTGTAAGGGGTCTGAACTGTCAGAGAGTAAAGCATTCAGCATAGCTAGCTAACATCCATAGTAATAGAGTGTTATCTAGCAGGCTATTTAAGCCTCCTGGTACTGTTGTTGCTATTAATTCAATTTCAGTAGCATCACAGCTTAGATGAAAATCTTTTGCTATTCAAAAACATAGCAAATAGAATACATTTTACGTCTAAACAACAGTTTAAAACCCCTAATTATGCTTGTATGTCTTGTGTGATAGCACTCACAGCAGGCTGCCCTGACAAAGTGGAACTCATTAAAAAAAATCCTAAATTAATTGTGAGATTACAACTGTATTCAGCATGCGTGCACAGACTCAAATCTGTGCAAGAAACTGGAGAACGCTTAGAAAAGTTATCAATGAGAATAAACACAGGGTCCATATAAAAAGCTCCAGGTTCATAAACCTGCTTGTTTTTAGTTGATAATGCTGACCACTGCAGATTGGTCTGTCCTGTAGAATACTTTTTTATCAGTCCCAGTTGTACAAAAAATTAATTTGTGTGCTTTATTTTTCAGAGAAATTGTCATTGTACAGCATTATTCAATTCAATTCAACTTTATTTGTGTAGCGCCACATCATGACAATGTTATCTCAGGGTGCTTCACAGACATCAATTTGAGGCAATTCATAAAAATAGCCTAGCTAAGGGAAATCAAGAAACAGTATCCAGTTGAGTCCTGCTGCTTTCATATTGAAATGAAATGAAAAACACTTTATTAATTTCAGAGGGAAGCTCTTTCAGGTCACTGGTGATCCAGGGTTTGTTACTGGGCAAGCAAGGCAAGGCAAGTTTATTTGTATAGCACCTTTCATGTACAGACAACTCAAAGTGCTTTACATCAAAACAGAAAA
>JBAMHV010000005.1:15199724-15213178 GCA_037177535.1 Pseudomugil gertrudae | reverse complement strand
TTTTCTCTCTGCTTCACTCCTGTCCTGCGTCTTCATCTCTTTCTTTTCAACTCTGTTGGGATTTGAAGTGTTATTTCCACGATAATCTTGAAAGTGGAAAGCATTATCAGTAAATCCCGGTGGTAAACAAGTCTTGTAGCCATGGAGACTCTAATAACAAGTCTTGAAATATTAGAAAAAAAGATACGCAGAGAGACTCCCGTGTAGCACAACTTCCACCAGCATGAAAAGTCTTCATGAACGACTCAAACTGAAGCCAATGTCTTAAAAAAAGACGCTTATAATACAAAAATCAGGAAACATCATGACAGTTAACACAGAGCTACTACTGTTTGCTGCCACCTAAAGGCGCAATCCCTTCCATTTAACAGAGAAAGGATGAAGAGATAAAAATGTTGAAGTCACCTGGAGGAAGATGGTGATGGTGGCTTTTGGTATGTGCCTCAGTCTTTCCATCATGGCCCAGACAGTTGAGATGTGGACACTTACACAACAGAAAGCTTTAGTTGCACACTGCAAATGCTGTGACCTTTAGCTTAAAATAAGAACTGCAGTGCTTGTTTCCTGAATGATCTAACCAAGCAAAGTTTCCTTAAAGTTAATGTTTTCTACAGCATTTTAACTAAAACCTCAGAGCTGAACACAAACACTTTAAATACACCTCAGGATAATAAAATAATTGGGGGGTTGCCCCCCTCCAGTGTCAATTGAACAAACTTTCCATGTAGGTCTATGTAGCTTTGCTGCAAGGTTGTGACAGCCTTTCCTCTGAACATCATGCTCAGTTTGAATTCATAGCAACAATATACAATACCAGTCAAAGTTTGGACACACTTTCCCATAGCATTTAATGGGAAAATGTGTCCAAACATTTCACTCTTAGGGTATTTTGAAAATATTGGAATGCAGGTATGTTTAAAGTTTGATTAATCAACTTTTGAAACATCTGGGAACAGAGGTAATCAACTAATGCAGTTTTTCTATAACTTTATGTAGAATGCCAGCTGCTTGACAGTCTGATGTCGCCTCTGGTGCATTTCTACTTTCCAGTGCACAACAAACCTTGAATTTGCATTATAATTTTTTTTTGTATTAACTAACTATTATGCATAGCTTTGGTTGATTGATGAAGATCACTGAAGCCATCTAAAGTTCACTTTCATCTTTGTCTCTTACAATTTCAGATCATTTAGATATTTTGATTATAATTTTTTTAAGTTGATGACAAAAAATCTAAACTCTGCAATTTCATAGCCTAAGACAATACTCTGAAATTAATTGTCTTTTAGCCAGTTCATTGATCACAAACCGCAAGCGCATCTTTGCTTCTTAAAAGTTCAATCCAGTTAAACATTTTCCGAAATGAAGTTGTGTGTCAAAAGGGTTAGGTCCGAGCAGCAACAAGGATCATAAGGGGACAATAAATCATTAATATATGAGGGGGCAAGACCTTTAAGGGCTTTAAAAACAATAAGTAAAATCTTAAAATCAATTCTAAAATGAACAGGTAACCAGTGAAGATGATAATATAGGTGTAATATGTTATTGTCTTTTGGAGCCAGTTAAAAGCCTTGCTGCAGAATTTTGGACAAGTTGCAGACGGTGAATTCTTTTCTGGGATAATCCTGAATAAAGTGCATTACAATAGTCTAGTCGGCTCCAGATAAGTGCGTGGATAACTTTTTCAAGGTCAGAATGGGAAAGACAGTGTTTAATTTTTGCAATATTTCTGATATGTAGAAAACATGTTTGTACAACCTTTGTAATTTAAGTTTGAGTCCAAAGTGATTCCTAAGTTGCGGGCAGAGGTCTTAATGCGAGTGGATAAGTTACCAAGTTGTGTTTTAAGTTTGTCAGTTGCATGAGTAGGACCAAATAAAATTATTTGTTTTTTAATCATTCAGCTGTAAAAAATTTTGAGACATCCAACTCTTGATGTCAGAGGGGCAGCTAAAGACATGAGCAAGGGACCCCGAATCAGTGATATCCACGGGGTGGTACAGTTGTATGTCATCAGCATAGAGATGAAATTAGATATTATGCTTCCGAATGATGTCACCTAGGGAAGTATGTAAATTGAAAACAAAACAAGGCCAAGAATAGATCCCTGAGGAACACCATAAGATAGGGGGGCTATAGAAGAACAGAACTCACCTAATACCACAGAGAATGATCTGGATGAGAGGTAGGAGCGAAACCAGGACAGAGCTATTCCAGTGATACCAATGTGATTTTCTAGTCGGTTAAGGAGAATATTGTGGTCAGTGGTAACAAAGGCAGAACTTAGGTCTAGTAACATTAAGACTGAACATGATCCAGAATCGGCAGTGAGAAGCAGGTCACTTGTTACATTAATTAGAGCTGTTTCAGTGCTGTGATTCTTATGGAAGCCAGATTGAAATTTTTCAAAGATGTTGTTATGGCTCAAATGATCTGTAAGTTGGGCAGCAACTGTTTTTTCTAAGATTTTGGACAGGAATGGAAGATTAGATATCGGTCTGTAATTATTAAGGTCTAGAGGATCTAATGAAGGTTTCTTCACGATTGGTCAGGTGATGGCATGTTTGAAACAAGTAGGAAAACAGCCACATGAAAGTGAACAGTTAATAATACAGAGAATGTGGGAGCTTACTGTATCGAGAATTTCTTTCAGGAATTGTGTAAGCAGAATGTCAAACTGACATGTAGCAGGGTTAGCACGGTGGATCAGGGTTAGCACGGTGGATCAGGGTTAGCACGGTGGATCGGGGTTAGCACGGTGGATCAGGGTTAGCACGGTGGAGCAGGGTTAGCACGGTGGATCAGGGTTAGCACGATGGATCAGGGTTAGCACGGTGGATCAGGGTTAGCACGGTGGATCGGGTTACAAAGATCTAGCATTGAAAGTTGTTTAAAATTGGATAAAGGGGTTACAGGTTTGATGGGAAGGTCAAAATTTCCAGGGGGTGGGGTAATATGGAGCCTAATGCGATCAATTTTATTTGTAAAGTTCAAAAGGAGCTGTTCACACTTTTCAGTAGAAGCATCAATTTAAGGGCTGGAAGGGGTAATAACAGAGTTAATAATTCTGAAGATAATTTTAGAGTTGTGGATATTTGCAGAAATTAAATTTGAAAAATACAAGTTCTTCTTTAACTGCTGATTGATAATTAAACATTAGTTGTTTAAGATTATCCAGTGAGATGGTGAGCTTGTCTTTTTTCCATTTTCGTTCGGCTTTTCTACACTGTCGTTTTAAATTTCTTGTATAGTCATTAAGCCAGAGGAGTGAGCTATGTGTACTATGTTTAGTTTTAATAGGAGCTACAGTATCAAGAATGGTCTGACAGGTGTTGTTAAAGTTATCTAAAAGTTTGTTAGCAGAGTGAATGTTTGCAGTGGCACTTCTGGGTGATGCAGCTAAGAACATTTTGTTAAAACAGTCTGCAGGTTTGAAGCTGAAATACCGAAAAGTTATTGAAGGTTTATGTGTGGGAGCAGATAAAAGGATATTAAAAGATACGCCTTTATGGTCAGATACGTTAAAATCTAGGAGTCTAAGGTCATGAATAGCAAATCCCAGTGATAACACTAGATCAAGAGTGTGACCTTTGCTATGGGTTGGGTCATTTACATGTTGAACCAGGTTAAAAGACTCAATAAGATGGATAAAATCAACAATAAGACTTGATGAGTTTGGGCGACATACATTTATGATAAAATCACCAGCAATTATGATTCTGTCATACTTAGTAGTAATATTCGAGAGTAGATCAGAAATATCTTCTATGAATCCACTGAGAGACTTGGGGGGTCGATAAATCACTACACAAAATATAGGCTGTTGGTCACGGAGAAGAAATGACAGATACTCACACAAAGAAAATGAAATATTTGAAAGGGCAGAGCATTTATAGTTTGTTAAATAAATGATCGCAATGCCACCACCACGGCCTGACAATCTAGGCTGATTGAAGCTAGAATACCCAGGTGGGCAGGCTTCAGATAGGGGGATAGAGCAACCAGGGATTAACCAAGACTCTGTGATAAGTAAAAAGTTGACCTTATTTAACATAATGAAATCTTGACACAGAAAAGTCTCATTAGCTAAGGACCTTACATTAAGGAGACAGAAGTTTTATATCCGTGGAGTGTCAGCAGGTTTCGTAGTTTTTACCTGGATCCAGTTATTCCTATTTCGAGCTGAAGCAGCAAATTTCAACACAGGAATTCCACAGTTTTCAGTTCCAGTGGCATTTTTTGCAGTAGTACAAATCCATGACTAAATGGAAATCTATGACTTTTATCTTTAACATCCTCTTTCAGACTATTACTTATTCACATGGACATAGGCCAAGTAAACACATAAGATTGGTGTAATTAATATTTTAACAAAGGAAAGGGTTTGTGTGGCCACTGTCTGGGGGGAATCTTTGAAGATTGGACAAGGCTCCGACATTAAACATTTTTCTGAGATTTCACCTGGTAACTCATTGTTTATAGAATCATTTCCCTGCTGCACTGCTGGCAACTACTCATAAACTACAGGTAGGTTCTCTAATACATAACCTTGTTATTGTATTAAGACATTTTCAATACAATCTCTGAGAAATGGAAACTGTACTGGATTGAAAGCACATTTGGCCTTCTTTAGGAAACAAAAGAACATAGTAACTACATTCAAGTTACTTTAACTATCACACTAAAAAAGCACTCAGAATCACCATATACTAATCCATTACTCCAATACAAATACCCCAATTTTCCTTCATTAAGAGGAAATATCTATGCCATTTTCCTCCTGTTTGCAGTTGTGAGGATAGATGAGGACAACTTTAGTCCTTCACCAACTAGCAGTGGCAATAGCTGGCAGCATAATGCCCTGCTGTGCTTATCAAATGCCAAGATGACAGATTTAATTAAAGACCCAAACACTCTTTATTCAGCCTAACCCTGTGTCTGTTATGGCTTATGCACTGCAGGGTTTACAGAAATCACTCTGTGACAGGGTCTGATAAAGTCATTAGGTTTCCAGACTAATAATAGCAAATGGGTAAGGGTGTCCTTTTGTTAACCAAGAGATAGGCCTCACTGCTAGTATGAAACACAAGAGGATGAATGCCTATGGAGATGAGAGGGGAACATGTAATGGAGGATCACTAATCTAGGATGATTGGAAGTACAGAGGGAACAGTAATATGAAAAAAGCACATAGGATTAATGGCACACAAAATGACTCTGTTGAAATTTAATCAGGGAAGGAAATGGATCCATGCTTCTGGGGTTGGTTTATGAGTGAGCTCCAACTATAGGTTACGTAAATGAATCAGCAAATACAAATTTTAGAATCTGGCCTGTAGCATGGCAGTTAATCTTAATGTTTTTCTTTTTGGTGCTGGGATCAAAATATGGCATCTGAGCCAGAGTAAAGACTTATTTGTCAAAGAGTTCACACCCTCAGACCCTTCTACCAGAGTAGATCTCAGTGCATCTCAAATCACTTCTTTAGAATAATGTACTGAATTTCTTTGGGACAGAGATCTTTGACATATGCACAGATGCAACCCAACCTACAAAAAAAGAACCTCGTCTTGCATTCTGGCCTTCCCTTTCCTCTTTGTCTCCCTTGGTTCAATGGTTGGCTCTGCCATCAATTTTATTTTCACTCCCTTGGCTGTTATTACAGTGTGCACATTTAAATAATTCAATTTGCAATGCCCAGCTACATAATCATATTCTTCCTCCTCTGCTTTTTTTCATGGATGCTTCAACTCCCTGTGGGCAAATTTTCTCTTCTGTCTCTCTCCATCAGTTAAAAAAGGGCTGGTTTGTTAGAGGCAGAGAACTTTGGTTCAATGACAATTATTCTCTTCATTTTCTAGTGTTAACTCCTCACTAAATACTTCTGTCTGTGTTCTGCTATGAGGAATACAAATTATCAAAGTATAATTATTACTTTTTCTTAATCAAGTGGACAGAGAATCCTTTGTAAAATACAAACTAACCAATGTTCCACTGAACAAGCAAACTTGGCTTTACAAACTGCAAATAGAGCTGATGCAGATGTGACAATGTAGAAAGGTTGCTGCTAAATGGAAGAGTCAGCACCGATCTGTGGTTCAGACTGCTTGCCTTTGCATTATGCACACATAAAAGCTCATAAGCATGCAAAGCAAACAATGCCACTTTAATGTTTAACCCTTTGTAATGACACCATATGCTGAGTTAAGGAAACACTGATGTACAACCCGAGCATTTCCTATTCCCATGATCATGATATTTAGATTCATTTTAGCCTCACAGTAGTCACTGTGAAGTAAATGGAAACCATAAGCTGTCTTGCATGACATTTATTCCTCCCTTAAGGAAAAATTCTTTCAGATCGCATTACGCTCCATTCACATCCGGTCTATATAAATGGTGGACTGAGAAGTAGTGACATTATAGAGGAGGACAGCAAAGTTCACATGAGTAAACAGAGCAAGAGAAAAGCTGGGAGAGACAGAAAATATGGTAGTCAGATGGAGTGCTGGCACCCTGCTATGGACTTGGCCCAGCATCAACAACTTGATGGCCAATTAGCAGTAAGTAGTGAGCAGGTGGAGGCCCATCCGTCTGAAATCTCATACAGTCAGTTCCCAGCTTCCCTTCTTCCCTTTTGTCCTTTGATTCTTTTCATCTGGCTTGTCCTACTCCAGCGACCACCTAGCATGTCTCTCAGAGAATTCTTCCATAAGGGCTAGCAAAAGCCAGATGGCATTCATTCTTGTATCAGAGTCTGTGTTTGCTTGAACACATTTGTTTCCTCCTTTCTAGACAACTAGCAACTGGCCAACCAGAGCTGCTGGGCTTTGCTTGAGCTATTGTCACTGATTAAGCCATACTGGGAAGTGCCAGGTATTTTATTCATAGACCTGAACTTACACACTGCTCCCATCAGGCCTCACCTTCTAATGTTTTAATGTGGGTCTGCAGTGGTGTTCGGTGGTTTATTGAGCGATAATAGAAAAGGCCAAGAACTGGTCACAAGTAACATTTAGATTTTATCCTTATCTAATACAAGCCATCCTTAAAAATAAAAGCCTATGACCTAGCTTAAGGGGGGGAACCTTATATGCATTATCTTGAAGGGTTAAACCAGTTGTTGCATTTGTCCTTCACTCATACCTTGGAATGCCATTTCAAGAATACATTTATGTGTGGATTTAAAATATAAAAACCTTTCCACTGCTTTATGGCTTTCTGATGCCCTGCAGCAAAGAGCAGTCACTGCAATTACAGTTCATTAGGCCTATAAAGGATTTATTTTAATTTGGTTTCATTTGAGTTTAGAATTAGGTTCTATAATGAGGAACTGGCCTAAAGCTCAAGCAGTTGCTTGTGGTGAATAATCAAAGACAGTGGATGCAGAAAATGCAGAGATCAGCCAAAACATTAAAACAACAATCATAAAGGCTTGAACTGGTAGCTCTGTAAGGGTGGACCAGATGCATGTTTGTTTGTCCCATTTATTGTTTGGACTTCCACAGCTGGACTGTTTTGGTGCATCCTCTGCACAAGACCTGCAAAAAAGTGAAATAGCCAGCAGAAATTACAACAGCACTTCAACTCATTATTTTGCTTTGCTTCATGGCTTCATAGACCTATTTTACATATACAGATAATGGGTCTGCAAAATTATATTAAAGACTACAATGTGTGACTGCAGAATGCTGACTTAGTTAATGTAGACACAGTAAACTTTTTGAAGTCCCCTTAAGGAAAGGAGGAAAAAAGAATGTGAAAGAACCTTCCTTCCCTACAATGGATTAGTGTCAGTGCTGCTTTATTCGCTGTCTCTATGTTTTTACACTGGCTTTGTGACCATTACTACAACTTCCCCATCAGTCTAAAGACAATTCCCCTATCTTTCTTCTTTATTTGATGGCCCCTTTACACTTCATCTTGTTTTAGAGAAAATGGGGATCATCACAGGATGACTGTTCTGAGCTTTCCAGCCCATTTCCTCACCATGCCACTGTCATCTCTCAGCGTTAGTAGACAACATCCCCCTGCCTTACACCCCCAGCATTATGTATCACAGCGTGTACAATATTCCAAAAAAAGGAGGAATATTTGTGTCTGATACACAATGAAACAAAATGTTCATAGCAAATTGTGGTGAACCTATCTCAAGCCAGATCCAAATAGAGACAAAACTATGATACCAAATCATTTAATGACACTATTTAATAAAGAGCCAAATTATTACCTGCTTTGCTGTGCAAAAAATATTTGCATAATTTTATCAGGTTTGATAAAAATCGTACAAGCAATTTCACTCTATCCACAGGAATTAGAGTGTTTTTTTCCATTATTATTATGTTATTTTTCCTTTTAAACTGACTTTAACCATCAAGGTAAAGGAAGTAGTCACTCTGCCCTCTGAATGACAATATCACTTAAGGCCTGGCAGCCACAATTTAATTAGAAATTCTGTAACATTTTCTCTAATATCAATCAAGTGTTTTCACCACAGGTCATGTGCGTTCTTATCAGCACATGATATCAATCAAAATCAGCTGTACAGTGGACAGACATTCATCATCATAGAGGAGTAACACACTCACTATGTCACCTGGTACAAAGAAAGCCTGAGCATTCCTCATAATGACTCAATTTCAATGTTTCTGATGCTAAATATTAGTATGTGAGCCAAATCCTAATTAATGGCTGTTCATTTTTGCCTTATTAATCCCTCAAATTTGTGGAGTTCTGTTTGTCCACTAATCAGCATTTGTGGATTGCATTAAGGCATAATTTAAATTAAGGCTGAAATTTTTAATGTGAATGTTCAGTTTAATTGATTGTCAAAAATAAGCGATCAAAATGATAGTAGACCTGCTGGGGGATTACATCTCTCAGCTGACCTGGGACCACTTCAGGATCCCGCCTCATGAGCTGACAAATATGACTAGAGGAGGAAAGTCTGTGCTTCCTTTCTATGGTAGAAAGTGGAATGATGGATGTATGGATGGATGTATGTATGTATGTATGTATGAATGGATGGATAGATGGATGGATGGATGGATGGATGGATGGATGGATGGATGGATGAAACTTTGTAGTTTTCTCTGTTGAAGACAAAAAAGGAAGAAAAATCTATTTAGTTATAACGTTTATCACAATGAAGCAATATTGAGCTTGTTAGATTTTATCCTGTATTCATATTACTAGATAATTTCATAAATATATGTTGCCATTGTTTAAAGCCAGAACTGATCAGCATCTGCAAATGAAAATGAATGCAATAGTTTACCGCAGTACATAAATATGTTACTGACTTTTGTACTGTAACAATGTTGCATTTCAGTCAAAAGGTTTAAAAAAAACAGAAAATGCTGATTATCTGATTAACTGGTCAACTGATCAATTATAGTAGCAGATTAATTATTGGATAAAATAATTGATTGATGCAGTCCTAATTTATACTCTGATCTCGTTATCCCTTTTGTATCATGCTGAAAAATACGCTAGCTGTTACTACATCACTCCCAAATCTTTGCTCATAGCACTGTTTTTGGACACAACTGTGAGCGAGCCTTTGGACCACTGAACATCCAGATGGACCTGACAGACAGGAAGTGGTCTCATATGACAATACAATATTACGTCAATGTCACATTTCTGCTCACTAGTTGTTTTATCTGCTGCAGAAAATCAGTCTGTCCTTCATCTTTTACTTTGAAGGGAAAAAAGGTTCTTTGCTGCCGTTCACTATATGAGGTCCTTGTCCAAAAGTCTTTGTCTTACAGTGCATGCAGAAGCACTCACAACTCTGCTGGCAACACAATGCCAAACGTCCTCAAAAGGAGATATTCCAGGGCTTGGTGGACCTTCAGAATTCTTCTTCACAATAGATGAACTTCTCTCCTTGAACCTTTTTTAATCTAGCACACAGCTCTTTCAGCTCTTTCAGGTGCAAAACCCTTGGCAGCAATTTCTTTACAAGTATGGCCCTTTTTCCCAGAAACAATGATGACTTCACCTGTTTCCTAACTTTTTTTTCAACTTGCAATTTGCTGTTAAAGTTTCCTCTTTAGAAGGAACCAACAGGCTATTTACCTTCTACATGAGAACAATAGTGTTGGTGCACAATGCATCAATAGATTGATGACCTTCACGCTGCACGTTCACATCTTGCACAGAATTTTAGACAATCGTTCTGACCTCTAGCATAACTCTAACTTGTGAAGAATTTTATTGGCAAATACATGGTTATGATTCAGTCATGTCAGTTTGATGCTGCCCTGCGCACAAAAGCAATTACAGTAACGTATTGTGCCACCTCGATGTTGGACAAACAGAACTGCCACTGAGACCAGTTTGGACGAAGTGGCATGATTGGGAAAAACACGGCTACTTATTTATCCTTCCGTCCCTTTCTCATTCTTTCAAAGCTCCTATCTTCACTTGGTAGCTACGGAGAAACGGTTGAGTACCTTTTAAATGGAAAGCTTTTGTTGTAACTTCTTCATTTTTTGAAGCCAGTTGAATCAATATGAATGCAGTCACTGGGGATGAGATCCAATGAGTGAAGAGGTAGTTACTGTACTCTTGCAGCTGTGTTAAATCAATGCTTTTTTCTCGGGTGGTTTGACCTACTTCTATTACAGACTCTGCTCCTGATTGTTTGTGTGTGTGTGTGTGTGTGTGTAAGAAATGTGTGTGTTCGTAACATTGTTCATGTCTTATTAGTGTTTCTGTCTGAATGCAGTTGTGCATTTGTGTGTAAAAATGTGAGGGTGTAAATGTGCAGAGGTTGCATCTGCTCTGCATAATGCTGACAGACACAGAGATCCTGCCACACACACACACACACACACCTACACAAACATACCTTTGTTTTATCCAATGGTTTTTAATTCAAGTCAGATAATACATGCACCACAGCATTTCTGTCTTTTGTATTTATCATGTCAATAAAGAGCCCACAGACAAAAGAGGCCAAAGAGAGGTGATTTATTGTCTATAACACACTGCAGTATAGACACCACAACCAGAAAAGTGACAGCAAATTGTAAATGCTAACCTGAGCCAAATATTGGAAAGTGATGTTTGTGTTGAACATCTAGTCATGATAAGAACTGTAAAAAGCTGGCATTTTTATCATAACCCATTATTTCTCCTGAGTCTTAAAACCTTTGCAAACACTTGTGCAATGTCAGATTTTATCAGTTAGACAAGCATTTTTACTTTTAGAACATAATCTAATGGCGACACAGGGTCCCTGACAAGGTTGGTTATGTCCAAAGCAACACATAACGGGATTAATGGTAGTAATTTAATTCTTGGTTTTTGAATGAACGAGGTTTTGACCCTGTAATGGAGAATTGCTCAGGATTTAATTAAAGACCATAATGTTCTTTCAAGAAAACGCTCCTTGAGTTCTCTGTTGCTAAAGAAATCGCTTTAATTTCCCCATCGAGGCTGGGTCAGAAGTTATCTAAAGCATGGTGGGAGACTGATTAAACATCGCTACGAAGAGGTAATCACTGTTTTTACATCAGCCTCTTTAGTGGCGCTCACAAGGTGTGCCGTACACCAACAGCCCTTTTTGATGACACAGGACTGATTCACAGTGAATAATGAGGGGAAACTGTGCTGAGGAGAGACATGTTTTGGTGTCACTTTGCTTTTTGGGCTTCATACTTCACTGGCTTCTGGTATTCCCAAGAATGCACCTTCCCAGTGCTCCTTCACCTCACCACTACACCTCTAATCACGTCTGTTTCTTGTCTTTGTCGCCCACCCAACTCCCCCATGAATATTTCCAGCCCTTTCAAGGCCACCTCCCTTGATGATGACTGCTTTAGACTTGCTTAATTATAATTGTCGCAAATTAGGACGGTGGGCTTAAAAAGTGGCCTGGAGAGTTTTTAAGCTGGGCCGCTGTGAGCAGCTGCAGTTCAATGAGTCTGTTCCTTGAATTTGGAGAAAAGAATAATTTTATGGGGGACTTAAGGTGAGGAGAGAGGACATCTTTCACATGCAAAGGAGGGAGCTGCAGTTTATAACAAGGAAAGACAGAGGCAAACTTATTTAGCCTGATTTAATGCACGACTTCATGAGCACAAAAAAGCAACTAAGCTTTCCTCTTTCACCCCAGGAAATCAATTGCAGTACTTCTTTTTTTTGTCCAAATGAAAGTGTGTAAAAACTGTATTTTATGACCATGAGTGTTTTTTTCTCCAGTTCTTTGAGTCAAAGTTCATCAGATTCAAGGCACAGAGGAGAGCTTCTTATTTGGTACCCTCCATTCTCTGCAGCCCTTACTTCCCTTCTGTGTCTAGGTCAGACTTGGTAAACTCTCAGTGAAATTGGTATCAAATAAGACTGTAGGTAGTAATAACCACAGCTTTCTAGCAAATATGAAGGCAGAAGGAGGCTCCTGGGCAGACCTCAGCACAGCTGTCCATTTCTCTGAGGCTGTTTTTAAGTGCGCCATGCAACAGCATCTAGTTACACAGGGCACACACAAACACACACATTGTGATGAGCCTCAACCTACACACACACGTGAAAGCAGGTGTACACTGGACCTTTTTTCTGTCATTTTTTCTGAGCTGCTCCAATCTTCAGCAATCATCACTGACCCCTCTGCAATCAAACAGAAGGGCCCTTTATAGTCAGGCTCTTTCTTTGAAGATGCTGCACTACAAAGCAGAGGAACTGTGGACAGAGAGACATAGAGGAAAGACGATAGAGAGGGAGAGAGAAATAAGGAAAACGAAGTGCTGGAATGAAGCAGTGTCTCGTCCACTCAGCACTCTACACACAGTTTCAAGGTCCAAAAAACACAGAAAGAGGAGATTAAAAAACACACTCCTGTCTGCTGTGGAAACACAAACCCCCTGCAATCAAATTCATATTTTACATTTATCACATAAGAGGAAGGGATAAAAGAGCAAAAGTAAAGGTGAGGAAAGAGCCCCTAGGCATGGCAGTTTGAGTGGGAGGTCAGAAGAACAATGGAAAAAGAAGGAGGTGTGGAGAGAAGCAATGCAAACTGGAGATAAAACAAAACAGAGGCAGTGCTGACTGTCAAGATTCACCACATTTCCAGGCAGAGAAGAATGTAGTGAAGGAAAGAGGAAAGGATTGAGGGAGAAAGTGCATGACTGAGCATCACATCTGCAGGCCTGTGCTGTGAGAGATCACCGATTGAGCCCAATGTTTGATGTCCAAGAATGGATCTAAAATATGATCACCACTGTAATCACAGGGTGCAGGGCCAGAAGAGCAGAGCGAGGTGAAGAGATCTAAGCTGCAATTAACTGACACATAATGGAACTAATTTGGTTACTTATGTGGCTGGTATGATGTCAGGTCAGAAGGTTTATGTAGTCATGTCACTAAGGGCCAGATTTACTAAGATCTCAATTTGCGCATACTAATTTGCGCGTGGAGCCTAGAATTTAGCGTGTGGGGCGGGA
>JBAMHV010000005.1:15166205-15176373 GCA_037177535.1 Pseudomugil gertrudae | reverse complement strand
CCCGCCCCACACGCTAAATTCTAGGCTCCACACGCAAATTAGTACACGCAAACTGAGATCTTAGTAAATCTGGCCCTTAGTGTATAAAACTCCCCTCTTATGAGAAAATAGCAAATAACAGCTTCCACCAGATTGTGCTGATGCATCAAATGTCATGTGAAATGACAACACTGGAAAGTGAAAACTGCAACCCACCAAATAAATAAAAAAAGCAGAAAAAACATGCATACTTGTCAAAAATATGATTTACATCTTCAGTAGGTCCCTGAATGTTTTATGTGTCCTGATAAATAATTCAGCCAAACACTACATTCTGCTCAATGAATGCAGCTGCGATGGTTGACTCGGACAGAGCATGGTGCAATTTCTAAGCTGGTTCCTCAATTTTGATCAAGACAAACAGAATTTAAATACTCAATTATGATTTTACAGACGTGTCAATGAAAACCTCCCGTAAACCAGTTAATAACACAGAAAAGTGCAGCAAAATCATATCTCATTTTAATCATATTATAAAAACAAGATTTGAAAAAGACAGCAAAGCTGTCTCACACCCATATGTGTGTATAGGACAAAGCAAGTGCAACACATGATGATGTTTATCTCTGTCCAGGCTTGTCTTAATGTCACCTCACCAGAAATCTGTCACTGTTGCCCTGAAATTGTTTCTATCCATATTAGTGAAAGTAAAAGTTTAGATGCTGACCGTGTGATTGAAGCTTATTCCATTGTGTTTACCTGTTTTGGACACATTTCCTGTATTGTCTACAAAGACATAAAGATTAAGAAAATACAACAAGGTGTGAAAAGAGAGCAATGTTCCTCTTGCACAGTACTTGCATGATGCATGATTTGCTTTAAGGCTTCATATTAATTGTTTAGGTTAGGGTATTTAAATGACTGTGTTAGGAAAGCATCAAAGCTTGCTACAAAAATCCACTCTATCGTGTAATACTGAATGCATTTCTAAAAAAAAACATTAAGATTCAACTGGAAAAGCTACAGGAAGAAGATTGCAGCTCTTGCCTAATGGAATTATGCTAATATTAGCTTTGCTTATATGAAATTAAACCATATGAGCATTACGGGACAGTCTCAAACCAGCTATGGCTTTGAAGCAATGCCGATAATGCCTCTAAATGATTATGAGACCTAAAAGACAAAAATCCAATTAACATTTATGGTGGTTTGGTAGGAACATAGGGAGCAGCATCATGCAAGGTAATGATTTCATGCAGGATACATTTTATCTGCTAATGATGAATCTAAACTTGGATAAAAACTAAGCAATGCAACATGAACCATTGCTACTGTTGGTGCAACACAACCTGCCCTCAGGTTATTAGATACTGAATTCAGCACAGATTAAAGAGGCTTGCCATAACGGCAAATTATCATTCTGCAAATTTGCCCAAAGCAATGTCCATCGTTTGCAATAATAAAGAAAAAAAAAGCAACATATCTAAATCATACATGCCTGTGTGCTGAAGATTTTTTTTTACACTTTTACATCCTGACTGTCTCAGAAGGTCATAGACAACTGAGCAGAGCAATAACACATTAAAGAAAATCCTATCAAATTGGCTGTAGCTGGTTAGCCAGAGGAGAGAAACCAGTGATAAGCATGTTCACCTTTTGCTGAGGATGTAAAAATATGGGGGTCGTAACCAGGGCAAGAAAGCATCAGAATGCAATCAGTATAGTGCTGGAGGGGTATCAATGGCAAGGCATAGCAGCGAGATAATGCTTAAGATGCATCATGTACTAATACACCGTTTAGGAGGTGTTCATTAGCCTTTATGTGATTATAGGAGACACAAACTGGAAGATACTGGTACTAAGACTCTACATTGCAGACACTTGTTTTACCACAATTTATTAACTTTTAACTATCCAGTGGCATACACTTGGTAGGTTTGATGGGCCAAAATCATCTCAATGGCTAGGGATAAAGCCTGAAGCTGTGTAACAGCTGAAATACAAAAAAATATACTTATCCAATTTACAATAGAGCCATAAAAATCCTAGACAGGAAGCCCATCAGGTCACATCACTGTGTTAGTCTGGATCATTTTAAAATGCTAAGTTATGAAAACTTCATTAAATTTTCTCAGTTGAAATGAATGTACAAATGTTTACATCAGCAGACCCTACAGGTTCTTAGTGAGAGCATAGTTTCCCTCAGGGTGGTGGGTTTAAAGGACCAGAGGAGCTCAGAGCGGGAACTGTCCAGTTCCAAAGCGCAAAACAACTCTTGGACAATCAGCCTTTACTGTACAGGACACTAAAGCCTGGAACTCCTTACCCATAGAACTGAACGGAGAGTCAAGATCAGGTAAAAAACATAGGCTGCACGGTGGTGTAGTTGGTTAGCACTGTGGCCTCACAGCAAGAAGGTTGCCAGTTCGAACATGCACCTTGGGGATAGGCTGATTGGAGACTCTAAATTGCCCATAGGAGTGAGTGTGTGTGCGCATGGTTGTTTGTCTGTGTGTGTTGGCCCTGTGATGGACTGGTGACCTGTCCAGGGTGTACCCTGCCTCTCGCCCATTGTGAGCTGGGATTGGCTCCAGCGACCCCGTTCAGGGAAAAAGCAGTAGAAAATGGATGGATGGAGGTAAAAAACATGCTAATCAAACATCAGATATGTGATCATCTCTAACTATGCTCAGTGTTATTATTCTTTGTTTTTTATTGTATAATGTTTACTTTTTATGTATTTTATTGTATGATGTTTGTTGTTTTTAGGTAAAAGCAGGGACAGACATTGAGAATTAGCTTTAGCTAAAATGTTATGGTGTGTGACAAGTTTATGGAACATACTTGTTCCTGTTCAAATAAACTCTAAATAAATAAAAATAATTAGAATGACTGCAGCTTCTGTGTGACAGAAGCAATGATCCAACCTCCCCATGAAAAACCATATACAAAATTAAAAAGACATTAAAGATAACAAAAAAAGGCAGAAAGGCTGCAGGATATGGAGGACAACTTTGAGAAAGATGTAAATAATCCAAAAATCTGTCTCCTGATTTGTCACAAGGTCAAACTATTGAGCACATGTTGCAGGCCATGTCTTACAGAGGTGTCTTACAGTGTGTGAAACCTTGGCTTCTGATAGGCTTGCATCTCTAACGATGTTTAAATGGTGTAAGGGCTAATATCCAGTATGAACTGCTAGTTTAAGTCCAGAGTGAGGTGTGTCCCCCCATGACTACACAGAAGTATTTTCACAAGTGTCTCTGTTAGCTTAGGACAAGTTTGGCAAACAGGCAGAAAGGGGTTAAACATAGAGGAATCCCCCTCAAGTCATCACTGAGATCAGTGTTGACTAGTTATTGTTATTTAATGTAATACAGAAAATAGAGTAAAGCATCAGAGTTCTATATTTGGCTGCAGCCATTATCGCTTTGTCATTACGTTGCACTTAAAGACAATGTTGCTATCATCACACATTAGTCTGATGAAAATGTACCAATTTAATTCCAGTCAAAGTCCTTATGTAATGTCTACTTCCCTTATAAAATATTTCCTCTGTGGAACCCTGCTCAATTCAAATTTAGATTTTCTTGTACAATATGGGGATCATCTCTAACTGGGAGCAAAAAATGGGTCCAGAAAGAGGATGAATGATAGAGACCAACTGACCTCATACATCTTATCCCACATCATAGGAAGTTCTGCCCTTAAGCCAGCTTGAATAAAGATGGTTAGCAGCCCTGGGGCTATAGGCCCATTTGTGGAAGCACTGATCTGGGCTTTTCAGTCCAGCCAGCTCAAACTATATCCAGCCTGAGTGAAAGGGGATAATCATGTAGCTTAGGCTCCCCAGCACTCCCAAGACCCCTTTTCATGATTCACTGTCTGCTCAGGCAAGTCAAACCAGTCCCAGGCATATTGCTGGCCAGAGCCCTCTTAATGAAAGAAGATGGAGGAAAAAAAGAAAATCTCGCAGATGAGTGATGAAGTCATTAAATGAAGCTGTGAGGAAGGAGATTGAGGTGGGCCTCTGCGAGGGTAGCACACTTGTAATTTGTATATGTGCATATCAGTGACAAAGGAACAAGAGGAGGCTGAAACCTATAAGCCTGTTCGACTGTGACGGGCCACTGAATACTTAATGGAGTTCCTGTGGATGTTTTACTATGGTTATCTAAAAAAATGCTTTATAGTAAGCAAAATGCAAATAAAGCGAAAATCTGCTGAAGGAAATTTTTCATTATAGAGTTGCTGTAGATGAAATGAGGGGAGAGGTGGAGTTTCACCTTTGTTACACAGAAGATGAAATATCCTATAACCACCAGCAGCGAAACCAGAAAAAACAGTCCTTAGTAGAGGACTAAACTATAATCCTTTATCAGCAAAGGCAACAAAAGATGTTTTACTTCTAATGGTTCCAAAATCCACATATTACCTAGTATGAACCTGGCAGCCTGTGTACAGGGCTTTCAAACATTTCTCTACCTTTCGGAAGTGAGGGATTGAAAGAACTCTTATGACTGAAGGTTACTTCTGGCAAAATGACTTACAATTAATGTTTGATTTTCCATGGCTTCTTCAAATCTGGCTCCTTCAAAACTTGGCCTGGTCAACAATTTTTTAGCAGACTAAGTCGTTTCACAACTGAAATAATTAGGAGAGGAAAGCCAACAAGAAACTAAAGGAAAAGCTTATTAGTTGAAAAACATTTATATGCTCAAGAATCACCTTGAGGTAGAAAAAGCCAGTGAATCTACTCAGCATTCACAAGGAGATTAAAATTATACAGAAATAAATGTTTCTTTCTAAGCAGGTGCATGTCAAGATTTTATATAAATACTTAAATTTTGCTGCATTTTCATCAGGCACGTACTCACTTTATTAGACAGACCTTACTATAATCGAGTTTGACTCCTTGTCTCTTTAGAACTACATTAATTCTTGGTATCATAAATTCAAAAAGGTGTTGGAAAAATTCTTCACAATTTTTGCCCCATATTGACACAAAGCATCACATAGTTGCTCCAGATTTGCCAGCTGCTCATTTATGATGGGAATCTCCTGTTCCTGTGTTGGATGTAGATCTGGTGACTGTGGAGGCCACTGGAGGATGGTGAATTTTACACTTACACTTGGAGATGATTCGAGCTTTGTGACACGATGCATCATCCTGCTGGAAGTACCACAAGATGCTGCACTGTGCTCATAAAGGGATGGACGTGGTCAACAACAATACTAATCTTGGCTGTTGTGATTAAACCATGTCATGTCGGTACTAAGGGGCCAAAGAAATGATGCCCTCACCATTCTACCACCAGCAGCCTGAAGCGTTGATCCAAGGCAGGATGTAGCCATGTTTTCATGATATTTCCACCAAATGTTGACCCTACCATCTGCATGTGGAGCTGAAATGGAGACTCATTTGACCAGGAAGCATTTTCCATCTTCTATTGTCCAGTTTTGGTGTGTGAATCATAGCCTCAGTTTCATGTTCTTACTGACAGGAGTGGTACCAGTGTGAGCTTATGCTGCTGTAGACTTCAAGATTGGATGTGTTGTGTGTTCAGATATTATGTTCTGCACATTCCAGTAAGAACCATTGCTTATTTTAGTTACTGTAACATTTCCAACCAGGATATGATAACAAACAACTGATACTGTAAATGTGGCCAGTGAGTGTATTTGTTTCTGTGATTGAACTACACACACAAAAATAACAAAATACTTTGTACAAAGGATCATATTTGCAGTGCAAAGTTTATAATCATAATGAAATAAGCATCTCTCACCTTGGCTTCTGCTCTGCAGCTGAAAGAATACAGGCACCCACTTAATCTATCCACTACATCTCTCTGCAAGCCAATACATGGACAGAGGGCAAAAAAGAAGGTTAACAAAGGCAATACGCCTGCAACAGCATTCAGCTGAGTTTGCAGTCTCTCCCATGCTGCTCTGCTTGCTTCCTTCCCAGAGTCTCTTGTGTGTCACTTTAGTGTATGTGTGTGGTCCAATGTCATGCTGTCATGATTATCCCATCATATGTGTTTGCATATGTTCTGACAATTTTATATGCCACCATGCCTACTTACCAGGCTTTAAAAATGATTTGTAGAAAAGCTGTTGTTAGGAGGGACGCTTTAGATTAAAACATAAGGGGAGCCTGGTTTCATCCCATGAGCTCAAAAGTTTAAAAGTTCCAAAGCAAATCTTCCCTCATTACCTCTCACAACAACATGTAAACAAATGTAGAGCATCAGAAAACACAGAGAAAATATGATAACACTTCCATAAGCTTTAACAGACGTGGAAAAACTGAAGGAAATGTGCTTATCTTTAAATAAACAGCAAAAAACTCAAGTAACTGTGACAGGCAGCTTACTGATCATCTTAATGGAAGTGTGAAATATGACACAGTAACTATAAAAGCTGCATGACGTCTCTAACTGACAGCTCTATTAATGTCCTGAGGATGGCGTTTTCTGACCAGTGTTCTGTAACTGAGAGCACAAAAATGTCAATAAGGTGAGGCTGACTGGTGGAGGCCATTGATCCAATGCGGAGATGGGAGAACTGCAGAAAGACGAGCAACAGAGAGGAGAGAAGAAAACCTACTGAATAAAGAGTAAAAAAAGCTAGGTAGTTGTCAAGTCACGCAAATGTATTCATTGCTCAAAAAATGTATATCAACAGTGTCGACAGCTGCAAACACACTGAACATACAAAAACCTGCTGCATATGGGAAAACAAGTGCAAGAAGAAGACGCTCCTCACAATGGAAGTGCCAGATGTTACAAAGCTTCTACAAGCTTACCGCAATCATTTTAATCAGCTGATCTTTTTATAATATCGTACAGAATGATGACTAAATGAAAAAAAAGTGCTTTGATGTAGTTCCTCTCCCTGTCCTAAAGCTAAAACTGCACACCAGTACCTGCTCTTCTCGTGTGAATGTCTCGGGTGAAAAATGCTGCCCAGAGGACAGGTGTCCTGCCAAAAATGCTCCTCTTCTGTGAAAAGCACCCCCTCTCAAGAAGCAGTAACAACATATCATCTGCAGATGGCATGTTTTTTTTATTACCCTCAAGAATTTACCACCCAAAGTGAGAGGGCCATTGTGAGGACAGGTAAGTCCCTTTTCCATTAGTACCTACCCGGCAGTACTCTACTCTTCACTACTGGTTTTCCATTACTAATGTGGAAGGGGTCCCCCCGCGCACTGTTTCTAGAAAGTTTGGGATATGCAACAAAACAACACGTTATGCAGAACACCACAGAAGAAGACAAACACCACAGAAGACGGAAACGAAGATGGAAGACCTCGAGGTAACTTTTTACCTGGTGCTCGGTTTACAGTTATTCATGAGAAGTAGACTCATGGATAATCTGAACACATTTTCCAGTTGCCTTTAAAGTCCCAGTCTGGAGCTGCTGTGTAGTGACATCACTCACATCAGGCCAATCAATGGACACCAGACTGTGGCCATCACGCTACTCACACTACTCAACACGCTTGGAACCTCAACAAAGTAGGTAATGGCCAAAGTAACTACACGGTTCGACACATCCTAATGAAAACGCTCCGTTTTCCTGTGGAGTCGTGTAAAGTCGGGTAGAGTAGATACTGGTGGAAGAGCGTCATTACAGTGCAGGCTCCACTCTCAGACCACCGTCGGATAAGGCATAAAGTAGAAACAAACTTACTCACACCCACCCTTTACCCATTCAACACCACCTGGGAGGTGGTTAGATGAAGCAGGTTTGCCAATCGCTAAAAAACACAAGCAGAATAAGATAAAGATAAACATTTGACATCAATGAAAACTAAACTGCAATTAGCGAACCCTACCATAGCATACCCCCATGGAGCACATACAAACCAAAAAAAGGGACCATATTACATAATAATGCAAACTTTTATTGTAAAAACCAGAAACGTGTCCCATTATAACGTGGAAAGGTCCCACAGCTCTGTGCTGCTGTATCACTGAGACCAAACTAAAGCAAAAACATTCAATAGGGTTTTTTACGGATGTTGTTGGATGGAGATCGCTTGCTTGATCATCTGAAACACGATCCAGGCAGCAACACGGTGGTAATAACACATAGTTGGCCAATTTGTCAGAGCATTTTTTTAAAGAAATACCTTATCCTTTGTTATTCCTTCCTGCTGTGTGGTCGAGGCGTCCTGAGAGTGGAGCCTGCAGTGGAACCTTCCAGTGGAGCTTGTGGTCATTGGGTTTATGCAGACATCTATATTTAAACCAATTATAACACAATTTTATTTTGATGACAAATTAGTAAACTAATTTAATGTTTGGACTTATTTTCTTGCATGAGAACAATATGATTACCAAGTGATACAAAGTAAAATGTTTAGGTGAATGTGGATTTTTCTTTTTATCCTTTAAAAATATCTCAGACCTCAATGTCAACCCACAAGTTCAACAGCTTCATTTTTCACTGCCAGCTATGCTTTAAAATTCAGCAGTACCTGAAATTAAACTGTTTCCATGGCAACAGTTGGTAACTTTGCAGGAAGTATTGTTAGCAGGTTGTTGTTGTGTTTTGGGAAATCTTTTAGCTCAGCAAATGTTGTTTTTTTTGGTTCCATTACTTAGAATTTTACAGAATGAATTTATGAGTCGGTTTTTGTCATATTTAAATGATCTCAGATTTTACTAAATGGCTTTTGTCCTACAATAACCTTAGATATGCAACATTCATTTTTCAGAATAATACTTTAACTTGGATACATTTGGAATACTTTCCAATGTTTAGTACAGAGATTAATCTTTTCTTATCAAATGTTGAGTAGTTACACAGGAGTTTTACCACATTTAAGGAATAAATGAGTTTGAAAATGTGTGATTTTCAGTGGAAAAGGGGAGCGGATATTCTGAATGATAATGGTGGAATGGAGGAAGTACAATCTAAGATTTCAATCTTGAATATATTCCACTCAGAAACAGGAAAATGCCCGCTGTTATCAGCCTGCTCTGGTTTTCATTACAGTTTCGTTTTCACCAGATGCATAGAGCGGAGAAGCTTACTGTCTAATTTACAGCAACACAACCCATCCTGTTTCAGTGTAAAATGACTGGCAGGTTCAGAAAGACTCCTGCTGGCAGATCAGCAAGTTTGAATTAAAATAAACCAACATTGTGCTCATCTAAAGACAGCAACTGTTTTTGGAAGAAATTTTGTACAACTACCGTTACCAGAACAAGATGTTCTCAGAGCAATGCCAACAGTGTTATTGTGTTGTAGATGAAATGCTGAAGACAAGACTAAAGAAAACATTTGCCCCTGCTGTTAAGAGCGCTCTTAAAAGTTTTATTGGCTTTCGCATTTGTTTGTGAGGTTGTTCCCAGGTATGTCATTGTTCTGCATAGCACCCTGAAGGCAGCACAACAAAACATCTATTTTCTTGCTTTTTCTTTGTACGAGTTCAAACCAGTCTCACAGCATGTTTGCATACACGTTCTTGGACATGAAATGCGTACGGAAAGCACACAGATAGCAATATAAATGAAGACACAACCACATAAGCAGAGCATAAAACACACTCTGAAATCACAGACAAGCCCGAGGCAACCCGCCCCCATCTGCCCCTAACTGCGGAGAAGGGTTAAAATCAGGGATCATCTGGTTATGTTGCTATTTAGGCCTGTGACTCTTGGGCAGAAGGATGTGTGTAATAAAGCCAGAGCAGTCTGGGCCAGAAGAACAGGAGTAAATGACAGGCTCGCTGCTAGTTGCTGCTTATCTATAAGCTAATTACTGCAACGCAGCAGCGTGCGATCTGGAAAATGAAGCAGAGTTTTTGTACAGCAGATCCTTCAAATAATAAAGTGCAATTCTTATTTCCATCGATTCGAATCACAGAGCTATAGCTGCTCCAAAATATGCCAGGATGAAAAATTCTATGGCAGTTTTGTTAATTTGAAGCAAACACAATCAGTGCGCTGGCTGCAGCAATTAACCCGAGTAAATGGCAGAGCCAAGCAATTTTAGTGCACAGATGGCTGTAGGGGTCCAGTATGAGATGTATAACATCAACAGCAAAAAGGGTGTGTGTGTGTGTGTGTGTGGAGGGGGGCTCCACACACACACACACACAGGCTCTCCTAGTCTGAACATATTAAAAATATACAATGTAATATATACAAGAACATATAATACAATGATA
>JBAMHV010000005.1:15131485-15162212 GCA_037177535.1 Pseudomugil gertrudae | reverse complement strand
ACCACCCTTCTCCCCCTACCTCAAAACCCAGACCTCTCCAATCATCCACACAAGCCACACCACACTACCCTTCTCCTAACACACCCACACCCATACATCCATCTCCTCACCCCCTGTTTCACATCCACTCATAGCCTTCTACTAGTAAAATAGAGACTCGTTTGATCAGCAATCATTTTTCCCTCTTTATGGTACGCTTACTTTCTGTGGTCATCTGCTGCTGCAGCAGATTTTACCATGTTTGTGCAAAGCAAACTGACCTTCCAGTAAAACAATAAGAGAATGTGAAATGGAGTTAAATATAGAGCACCATGGCTCATATCCTCTCCAGCTGCTCATACTGGGCAGCTTCCTGTGAAAACCATAGCAGTTATTAAGTAATTCTTAAGGAACTTTGGTGTGCTTCAGTTAAGTGCGTCATATCAAAGTGATGTGGCGTCACATCAAGGTGATGTGGCATTTCCAGCCCAATCGAGTTCCCAGCTATCCTGGTGTGAATCCACACTGAGACACTGCTTCCTTTTGTCATCGCCAACAACTCTTCCTCAAACATCAACAATGCAGACATCTGCAGCTCTCTTTCCAGATATCATCTGTACACCCGAGATGGTTGTGTGTAAAAATCTCAGTAGATCAGCAGTTCCTGAGACACTCAGACCAACCATGTTCAAGACAGATAAATCCCCTTCTTCACCATTTCTACGTTGACAGTTAGCTGTTATTGGCTAAATAAGTATAGGTGGTAATAACAAATAAACAGGTGCATTTATTAAAGTTGTGGGTGAGAGTGTATCCTCATGAGAATAAGAGACTGATAAATAATCACGCGTTTACCACATTAGATTATCAATGCTCCTCTCTACTTGAGCTGCTTTGTAAAAATCTTGAAGGAGAGGCTTTAGTGATTTACATCCTTGAGTTACTTACACTTCCAGGGCTTTCAATTGTCCCTCATTTTCTGAATACACTGCAACTCTCCTCAGATAAATGAAATATGAATGTTGGTGCTTTCCTTTTGTAAACACTGCCTTATCGTCCTCTCTCCTAAAGCCTGCCTATTGTTTATCTCCTGCACTGGTAATGGGACAGAGTAATTTCTCATTTGTAACAATATCAAAAAGCAATTACAAGCCTGTGACTAAAAGCCACTGAACAATGTCCACCATCAATCATCAAAGAGGAAAGAGGCAGAGCACAGGGAGACATTTCCACCCGTTTATTTCCCCTGCCTCTTGCTCTGGTATTTGTGCTCAGCTGAACTTGGCTCCTGCTTTATGGCTGCTTGGGTGCCACTGTGAAAGGGCAAAAGCCTGTTGCAGATAGGTACCTAATTATTAGTATTATTTATCAAGGTAAAATGTCATTTTTCAGCACTACCAGGGAAAGTTTTGGGGGAGGACATCAAAAATGTATCATTATTCATACATTTTATATGACTGTGGTTTTACCTGTCTAGCTTACTTGAAGTAGGAAAGCCACTTTTTAAAGATTTGTGAGTATAGAGACACACTGTGTGTATAAAATGTACAGAGGTTTATAGGTACAAAGGTTGGCTCTCACGGGAGGTTTCCATTTTAAAATGAAGCACTTTGATCCTGTGTTGAAACACAGCTGTTCTATCTCAGTCCTCTGGACATTGCAACATGACAACAAATGTCTTTGTAGCCACCCGATATTATCTGATTATGACATTTGTCTCAACACAGGACATCCATATACTGTTTTTTAATCCACCAGACTAACATCTTATCAGTTTCCAGAGTGGAAATGGTACTTCTATGAGGAAGACATCCAGACAGGAAAAACAAATGGCAGTGAAGAGGCAGGGGATACAGGAAGACTGTGGAGTCGTTGCGGCACGTATAGAAGACCAAACAGACAGAAAAGTAGCTAATTGTGATTGACATCTGGGGATTCAACCTAGTGAACAGACCTGGTGTAAGCTCAGCGACCAAAAGGTGACAGCACATAAACACAAAGACATGCAGTGGCCTGCAGGAAGGTCAGGCCGACACAAACCATTTTAACTCACATATGCAGACTCTGTTTCATGGACAGGGTGATTGGATGCAGTGCTCAGAGCCCCAGCCTGCTATATACTGCCTGATGACTATTTGATGAGATTTGATGCCGGTGTTTTGTGAGCTTTATTGGACCTGGCAAGGGCACCCATGCATTTTAATGTCCTGTCTCTTTGCTACTTTGCTGTTGTGTTTCTCTATCATGGCTGCCCCCCACTCCCACTTCTCCTCCCCTGCTTGGTGTTTTCCATTTTTATATTGAGCAAAAAAAGACAGAATATTTACGCTGGAAGATTCAGCAAATATGAAAGACTGAGGCGGAGGACATAGAGACAGAGTATGATCATGTGTCAACATGCATACACGAAACAAAAGTGATGATTGTGTTCATGCACCAGAGAAACCTCAGAATTGTATCACATTTTCTCCAAGGTATTCTTTTCAAATATTGGACGACTTCACACGATGCTTCCTCCTGCAGAAACATCAAAAGGCGACAACCAGGTTGAGTTTGGCCAGCTTCAACTTAGATACGTTAAAAAGCAACCAGATGAGTTAAGCGTGTATTTCTGATTAAAATTCACTGTGCAAATTATTTCCACAATCCTATGGTTGATACTAAGAAATAATGCAAGTAATAAAAAGCAACACAACACAAGCTTGCAAAGGAGAATGATCAGATTAGATTGGTAACACTTTGTCAACAGGAAGCCCGAGGCATGCTTTCAGCCTTGTGATCATAGACAGCATTAATGGTGGTATATGTATATATATATATATATATAAATATATATATATATATATATATATATATATGAGAGAGAGAGAGAGAGAGAGAGAGAGAGAGAGAATAAGAGTGAGCTTAGCTACTAAGCTACAAGGAACATTTACATATTTACTTACCTGAGGTTGAATGACTTTAAACACACATAAAAAATGCATACACACATAATTCCCTTATACACACTCTGTCTCATACCACTTGTGACAGCGTCATCTTTAGGAACACAGTGACTATAAATAGGAGTAAACTGCCTGCAGGCCTCCCAGCACTGATTCTAACTTCATAAGTTTATTCAGATCAGCTGCTGAAAGTTTGCTGCTTGTAGAATTATTGCTAATTTTGCTAATTTTGCTAGAAGCAATCCATCACAGACCGTCTTTCGAGGAATCAACTGTTAGCTGCACAGTCGGTGGTATTTAAGACGTGACACACTGTCGTTACTTGGTTTTTTACTCTCACTTTTCCTGGTTTGTGGAAGCATGTAAGTATTTATATTTGGGTTTTTGTGTGCCAAACCATAAACAAACAACACGTGACTTTATTGTTCCACTCGTATCCATTAAAGTGAAACCCATAAGTGTGTTAAGTGAGGAGCAGGTTCCATTTGAAGCTCATTATCGATGCCCCTTGCCCTTTCCGTGTCTTACTTTGGCTTGCAGCTCCACTCCCTGGACATTCCCTCCACAATGCTATCCCAGGATTCAGACAATCAATATGCAATGGCTACTTCTTTAATTATGCAATTCATCCTCTCCACAGGCTGTCTACATCCCAATTTCATTGCCTACACCATCAATCCCCTCTATTTTTCTGGCCATTTTCTTTTTGTTCTTCCATTTTTGTCTTTAGCATAATTATCCCCACAGGGACTGGACACACAAATGAGAGGTAGTTTGCATGCATACACACACACCTGCATTTCAGCCAATGCACATTGTTAATGATTTAAATATTTTTGCTGATATCTGCAGGCTTTATTATTTTGCATAACTAAAGCCTACAAGAAGCCTGTAATGTTATAATCACAGAAAATAAAAAGGAAATGGACAAATGACCTCACTCATTCAGCCAACTAATTTTAACAGGTGTGTGAAGCAACAGAGGTGGCTTACTTTAAGTAAAAAAATTTGAACTGTGTTTATTTGATGAGATTAACTAAACAGAATCCTTATTGTGTTGTTATTTCCTCCTCATCATCTTCTCACTTTGTAAAATCTGATCTAAAACACAATGTCACTGTTTTTTTTTTATTACCCTAATCACTTCATACATCTAATTCCTCAGACAATAAAACCCAGTAAGCTACTTGTGAACTAATTTAACATGAACTGGATATTTTAGAATAAAATTATAAATCTTTCACACTGGCCTGGACCCGATTCTGTACCGGTCGTAAACATAAACATTCTCTGAAATGGATCTGAAAAGACAGTTTTGGCACCAGTGATTCTTCTTCACATACCGACATCATCTGAACACCAGACGGCTGTATTCATCATGTTTCAATAAAGGTTCAATTGGTGGAAGCATTGGGTGTGCCTACAAAGCACCAATGTTCTGACATCGTAGAAGAAAGTTGGAGCCAGAACCAGAATGTCAATTGTGGCGCAGTGGCCTCACAGCAAGAAGGTCGCTGGTTCGAGCCCAGGCTGGGGAGGGTTGTCCAGTGGCCTTTCTGTGTGAAGTTTGCATGTTTCTGCATGTATGCGTGGGTTCTTTCCAGGTATTACGGTTTCCTCCCACCCACAAAACATGCATGTTAGCTTAATAGCTGTGGTTAAAATATCTGTTTATCATATGTAAGTCGCTTTGGATAAAGGTGTCTGCCACATCACTGTAGAATAAAATAAATCAAATAGACACCAATTTGAAAGCAAAGCTTCATCTCTCAGTTCTCCAGCTTTGGAGTATAAAGTTTCAGACATGCATCTTTGAAATAACAGTTAAGTGACATCTAAGACTATATATAAATATGGTATGAGGACAAAGACATCAGAGGATTTTAAGCCTAAGATTTAGTTTATTAGCTCCAACACACAGATGAGCATGACTTACTGCTCCGTCTATCTTCAATCCTCTATGTGTGAAAGTCAGTATGACACACACATACATCTCTACTTTATATATAAAACTATCGTAAAGACAGGGTTCAAGGGCTGAGCGATTTTTGGAGACGAAGCTATAGACTGTATCTTAAACTCAAATCACCTTCTTTCTTATCTTTTCTTTTTCCCACACCGTCTTTACACTTCCAACACACAGATACACACAATCTGAGCAGCAGTGTTCAGTCAAGTGATGCTCACATTTCTTTATCAGCCTGTTTTATGCCTCTGCGTTCTTCTTGTTCAGCTTTTTTTTTCAGGACCCCAACTCGGTTTACTTTTTGTGACTTTACCAAGACAACAGGAGCCAATGTGCTGCACAGTCTTGTTAAATTAAAAAGAAAAAGTTATGCTGGAAAAGGAAAAGGCTCAGTGTAAGGCAAGAGGAAGTGAAGGGAAAGATCAATCAAAAGAAATGGAAATGTAAAACAATGTTTTAGCAATGCATTAGTGTCTAACACTAAAGTCTAAACAATATAATATTTTGATTTAAATCTCTTTTTCTTTAGCTGTTTTTGTTCTTTATCATACAATGATTAATGCATAAAAATGCCTCTCATTTTACATTGGATGAAACATGCAGCCGCTGCACCATGGTAGGGATTGGTGGTGCAACATTCATTTGCAAAGACCACATTGAGTTCCTGCTGCAAAATGGGTGATTCACTACAGATTTATTTATTCACTAATCAGTCTACTCAGATAAACATTATGTTTTAAACTCTTAGTAAAAGATCATCAAACACTGTCTTTAAATACGCTATATTTTATTTTTATTTATTGTTATTATTTTCACCAAGGTGTCTCTGAATGGACAAACAGCTCTGTGTGAAGTAAGAACCCTTGGAGTTTGCAGTACCAGCTTTGTTTGGGATAAATAATGCCCTAAAAGGCATGAAAATTAGTGACCTGTAGGGCAAATTAAACCAGGGTTATCACATCATACCCGATCTTGTCACATCAGTGCTCGCCATTTCCCAAACTTTGCCACAAGATGTACTAAGAATCTGGGTGCCAGTGAAAGGAAGCAACCACTGTAAACATGTCTTCACACGAGTCATTTGTGTTTAGAGACAAGCAGCAGCCTTTAAAGGTCCGTTTACACTGTGTCATGCATTTTAATGAGATAGTTCATTTCAAACATTGGCTGCACTCACATGTTTTTCTTTCTAAACTCTTTATTTCAAATTAAAGTATTCTGCTTCAAGTTTACATGATAATAGTAATTCCAACATGGAAATATGTTTATTGACTTTCTCTTAATGCAGCTTTAGACCTGGGGTTTGGAAATGGTTCTGATTGGACAGACGGCTGACGTGACACACTTACATATACTAGAAATAATCTGTGCATCCTGTTTCTTTTATTATTTATTTGTACCATAGAAAACAACTCAAAAAGTACTGTTTTTGCTTAAATTTGATCAAATTTTTGAATAACCAGCTTGACACGAGTACTTCAGGTTTTTGACGAGGAGAGGGAATATAGCGTACTGCACACAAGAGGCAGAAGACTGTACACGTGCATCATCGTGAAGGGACAATGTAACGAGCATATGCAGAGCAACCGGCATAAAGTGGAATGAATGTTTACTTGAAAGAGGAATTCATTCCTTTGGATTGAAAATGAGAAACAAGTTGAAATTGTAGGGAATTGAGACTCGTCATTTTCATTCAGAATTAGGAGTTTGTATGGCCATTCTTCATCTCTTTAAAGCAGAATTAAAACTTTAATGAAAATGTGGCTTTTGTTACACGTTGAATTCTTCTGGGTGCTTTTTTATGTTCATCCATTAGTAGCCAGCGCTGCATTCACAGTTCACGTCATTGTTTTGACACCGGTTGGTGGAGGTAATGTTTTATTTTTCTGTTTTCATCTTCTACTGCATCTCCTTTGGGCACTTTTTATTTGACAGTTCTGCATTGGCTCATTCCTGTTCCTCTTCTTTTCTTACTTGCTATCTTTCTGCAATTTCCAGTGGCATTACTCAGATCTCTGTGTCAAATCACTGATAAGTAATCCTCTAGGAAAAAGACTAAATGTATGATATACGCTGACACAAGAGGCAGACCACTGGTCTGTCTGTGCTCATCTTTGGGACAAGCTTTAATGGGCCTTAAATCTAACTAGGAAAAGGAGGTTTGACCAACAGCAGCATTATAAATTCACTTTTATCCTCATTAAAACTAATGAACTTTAGGGACATTGAACCCTCATCCTGTTAGGTCAGGCAATATTAAAAAAAAGAGAGATATGAAGAATTGCTCAATGATAACCATGCTGATATGCAGGAAAGTGGTGCAATGAAGTAAAGGATGAGAAGTTTGTAACACTGCATGGTATCTAGTAGTGTGTACATATGTGTGAGTACACACGTAATATGCTGTTTCATGCTCTTTCTTTACTGCTGCACTGCTGCTTCATTCTCCGGGGAGACCACTCAAAGCAAAAAAACAATCTCCCCATCATACGGTATGGCTTTCTTCTGACTCTCGCTTTTTCCATCATTCCCTCCCGATTAGTTTCCCTGCCAGTGTGCTTTCTGTCACATCTCTTCAGTGCTTTGTGATAAAAGATAACCTATGCAGAGATTTTCACCAAAACATCTAAATAAATGATACACCCCCATGTTAAATGTATTATCCTTATTACTGTATAATCTACACACTGAGGTGAGTAAAAATGTGACTTCAGTGCTGTAGGTCGGTCAGGACAAACGTATAAATAATATAAAGATTCATTAAACCATTATGTACATGTGATACTTCACATAGTGGAAAATATTTGACATAGATATTAGTTAAACCTTCAGAGCTCTATGCATCTGACACAGTCGCTTAACTCAAACATTTTAATGACTGGAGACAATGTGCAATGCACCATTTCAACTTGCTGCACAGATCACTAACCAGTCAGCATTGGAAACTTTATCCTCAGTTACCTGTCACTCCTCATTGTCATGTAATTTTATCAATATCAAAATAGTTATTGAATAAAGACAAAAATCCCTTTGACATTGAGCCATTAAGGGAACAAACACATGACGAGGTGAGTAAGATGCAGACAGAACAAGTAAGAAAATGGCAGAGCAATTGTTGAGGTGAGGCAGAGAGGGATGTTGGAGAGGGGGTCAGCCTTTTATCTTGAAGCAGAATATATGAAGAGTGGTGACGGCACTGTAAGCTGCAAGCTGCTTCAATATTTTATCACTGCAGCTAGGCCTGGCATCAGAAGTAAGGTTTTTTTTATCCCTCTCTTTTTCGGTCATGACAGGCCCGAATGCCACCAGTGATGAGTGGGTGGAATGTGAGATGCAGGAACTACACACTGGATCAGTCTTCCTTCTTTGTTCTTTTCCTCTTTTGCATTCATTTTTTTCATTCACCACCAATAAGCACAACATAATACTTGAAAAGGATGATAATAGATTATTATCTTACAGTTCAACAGGAAAAGGGATCTCAAAAGTGCTGGCTCCAAAGGTTCAAAAAGCACGTCTGTCTCTACTTAAGTTCTAAGTCAGGAAGCGGGGGTTAACTTGATTCAGGCTTTTACATCAGGATTGTGAGGCATCCTCAAAGGAAAATGTCATATTGTAGCCAATAGTCAGCCAAAATGACCTTACAAAATTTGGAAAGTATCAATAATCTTCAGCATTAATGGACAATGTTCTGTCGAGTAATGTCCAGCTGTAACAATACATGCACCTCAGGCACACCTCCACACTTCTGTAAGAAGCAATGGTAGCCCATTAATGTTAGAGCTCATGCAGGTGTGTGTGAGAAACAATGAACAGGTCACACCAACACTAAATATTGTTTTGTAGAAGGGGCTACAAAATATCAGCCTACAGGCTCCAATTGGCACACACACACACACACACACACACACACACTATTTTTTCCTAATTGTTGCATGCAGTATGCAAACCATACCTTAATATATTAAAGTATCCAGATTGTGTCTGACCAGCCTACACTGCATACTTTATACCATAATAGTGTATTGCTGCATTATTTAAAAAAATGTTAAATTATACTAATACCTGTCAGAGTTTAATGAAAAAAGACATCCAACAGCTTAATTTATTCTGTTTATCTGACTGCAAGTTAGTATTCTGCACATAAATACAAATGCCACAAGTCCTAAAGAATAGCTTCTGGTAATTGAAGCTTGAAAATAAGATTCACTGTGTGATATGTAACATTGCACATTTTAAAAATGACTTTTTATAAAACAAGATAAAGACACTGTGTTTATCTTGTTGAATGTAGCTCAACTTTGTCATTATTCAGTTCCTTTTTCCTGAATGTGAAACTGGCTAAACATGCCATAGCGTGCTACACAATATACCACCAAGCATGTGTGCTGTAGGTTTATATGCTTAAAAAACAGCCATAGTATCATTGTTACATGGAAACATGGCATCCAACTGAAACTGAAAAGTATTTTCACACCAACCATTATGTGCCTCATCCTAAATATTTACTATCATGATCTTAACCCGACTAGGAAGTGACACAAGTGTTTTATTGCAGTGTTTTATTGTTTTTGACTGGATAACCCCATTGTTGAAAGTACTGGGAGTAATCACTCAATCCCATTACCCTGCTTTCAGCCTTTCAAGGCTAAATGCATCTTTTGCTCTGCTGTAAAAACACTAATGAGCCTTTCTGATAACCTGTGAGAGATTCAGTTGAGAAAACTACAGAAACAGTTTCTTTGATTGGAGGTTATGATACATATCACCAGTCAGAGCAATTTCAAATATGCTACAATTTCCAATGAAGGATGAGGGTGGTAGAAACAAGCATTCCTGCTGATATACCTTTTAAAATGACCAGATTTTTTTATTTTGCCTCAGAGCAAGAGACTGAGTTCTGCGGCACACTGCTGTTATGTATTTACAGAAAGTGAGACTGGGCCCTCAGGGGGACCTGCAGGCCTTCATCATTTTTTATGTTTCTACACCTACCTCGTCCACTCGTTGGTCTAGATTTAAAATTAGGTCACCAAATTCTTTTATAGATGTTGGCATTGAATTAAAACAGTCTAGCTGGCTAGTTACCTGTGTCCACATCCTGCTTTTTGTAATTAAATATTTACAGTAGAGTTTGTCAAAAGCCCAAGGCTGCCTAAGTAATACACATCCAAAAAGTAAACAAACATTTTTTAAAATGCAATTTGGATTTTTGTTTACAGAAAGTTTAAGCCACATTAACATATTTGATTGACAGGGACAGAGTTAGCCAGTAATTCTGCAGTAGCAGCTGCATTACTTTAATATTATATCATCTTTAATAGATGACTTTTAGTATGACTCAGTTTAAATGCTATTACGGGCTTCACTGAATCACTCAGGATTTCAACACTTGGGGCAAAATGAATCATGAGTTAAGATAAACACATTGTTTCTGAATATGTATGAACACAGCTAAGCCATCCAATCTTTCAGTGCATGTGTAACTAAGGTGCCTCAAGTTTTATACTATTCATAGGAAAGCAAGCTGCAAAGCACAGCAATCATATTCAATCTAGTTCGACTTAAATGGTTTTGTGCGACCCTTTGGCCTTTCCTAGCAACGCATCGCGGCACTGCTGATGGTGGATAGCTGTGCAAATCAAAAGTGGGGCAGAATGCACTTAGTAGTGAAAACAACCCTACCCCACTTTTCCTAAATTTCCTCTAGCTTCTATTGTATGAGGTACTCTGTAATTTATGGAAAAAAGAAACAAATTAGACTGATCTGAGCTTTTATGCTTTTTGGCTATATGTTCAAGATCAGAAGTAATTCAGCTGCACGATCGGAGGCAGAGTTATGTAGGGACCCATGGAGGGAGACAGACAGAAACAGAAAGGGGGAGTGCAGAGAAAGAGACTATTGATCAGGTGAAGCTGTGCTGCCTGTCGATAGAAGCCTCTCTCCGGGGAGTGGAATGACACAGAAAAAGGGAGGCAGGATTTATTAGACTGTGTGTGGATGTCTGAGTGTGTGTGTGTGCACAAAGGAAGCTTGTGTGCACATTGGCACACTGGGGAGAGACATAGTGATGGGCTTTCAGATCGAAACACACTTAAATGCTTGCATGAGGACTACTCATGCATGCACCATCTGTGCCAAGTAGGGAAGATTGGCCAATTTAGAAGTCTGTAAGTCTTTTATTGGAAAGTCAACCTCACAATAAAGCAGAAAATTGTTGAAGGAAAGCAGAAAGATATTACTGGAAACAGCAGTAGTAGTATTTTATGATTATCCATAAACTATACAAGGACGAAGAGTAAATATCCAAGCAACTGAAAGTGTACTTGCAACTTTGTGTAAAAATATAAAATAATTACCTTTTAAAGATTATATGAAGCAAAGAAAAAGGCTTTTACCATCAAAAGAGATGCCAAGAACAGAAGAAAATAACTTAGGTCTACAATTAATAAACACTTTATGTACATACTTTACATTGATTACAAGTATTTATACTGACATTTATGTGTATGTCAGTGAAAAAGATTCATGTTTAGGCAGGAGGAACATAAACAGCGAGGTGGAGAGGTGAAAATCATAATTAGTGCGGCTAAATTTAACCGGAGGAGTAATGAGTGATGATGAGTGTGTGTATGAGTTGAGTTGTGGGTCAAAGAAAAGCTAATTAAAAAAAACAAAACAAAACAAAAATAGACTAAAATAGTGAAGAAAATTGATCAATTAAATGTTTTCTCTCAGCCTATTGATAAGATTTACAGAGGCCTCAATCTGACACCTGTATATGACTTCAAATCATCTCAGGTAACAAGATAATTAAACCAGAAACAAAGAGGCAAATCAGAGTTGCAGATCTGAGAGGAATTTGATTTAAGGTGGAGCGTGGGGGTACCACAGACAACTGACCTACACACAGATTTAAACGTTTATATGAAATTTTGGTTTTGTAAACTTTAAGAAAAGATTTTAAGAAGCGCATTTATTACTTATTTCTTTTTACTGCTAACTGGTGAGCTGTATCAACAGGTTTAAATCACAGATGATGGCACTTTTCTTAAACTGGGAAAAAAAGATGAAAGGGAATCTTCCATTGACCAGAAACAAGGTGAAATCATAGAGTCTGAATGACAGTGCAGATTTATACACATAACATTTGTGCAACTCTAACTGTAAAACAACTGGGACACTGTGTACAGCAGAATGCAACGATGCAAAAATATCAAACTTATTTTATTCCCAAGAGAACATAAACATCAAATCAGATATTGAAACTGAGACATTTTTATCATTTGTGTCACGGTTTGGTCACTTGGTGTTTTTTTGGTTTCCTGTTCTGCTTTGTTTTCAGTTCATTGACTTCACCTGTGTTTCATGTTGATTGTGTTCACCTGGTCCTTGTTTAGTTCATGTAGGATTTAAGTCCTGGGATTTTCAGTTTTCTTTGCGGGTTCATTACGTTGTGTTGTATGCGTTGCTTCCATGTTGGGTGAGTAGTGCTAGACTTAGTTTTGTTGGTGGAATCTAGTTTTATGTTAAATAAACCTTTTTTCATATGCATTCCTGCTGCCTCGTGCCTACCTGCCTGCATTTGGGTCCTCACCCCTACTCCCGAGCCTCACACCGTGACAATTTGGATAGAAAATAAGAACCGTTGTGAATCTGGTGGCAGCAGCACATGTGTAAATACGTTTGTACAGGGGCAACATAAGTCTGGAAAAATAACTGAAACAAATGAAAAACAAAGCAGGAACATCTGACAACTAAAACCTTTCAGTAGCAACGTGTCAGTAACATGACTGGGTATAAAAACAGCATCTCATATTCTCTGGTTCACTAATCTCAGACAAACCAAATCTAAAAACTTAATGAAAAAGGTTAGAAAAATGTTGTTCAACATAAAACTCTAAATACTATAAAGTTCCAACCATCTGCAGTTTATAATATCACCCAAAGATTCAGGTCAGAAGGAATGTCTTTTCCCCTGGAACATGGTCAAACTGGATGCTGGAGATCTTGAGCTCCTCAGTCTGCACTGGATTAGGATGATTCCCTGCTAGAAATCACACATGGACTCAGGAAAACTTCCAGAAATCACTGTCTGTAAGCACAGTTCACCCTGAAATCCACAAATGAAGGTTAAAGCTCCATCCTGCAAAGAGGAAGCTGTATGTGAACCCATAAATGTTCCCATCTGCTCTAGAGCAAAGATCATTTAAAATACTCTGAGGCAAGGTGTACCAGGATGAAAATGAGACATTCTCTCTGGACAGCATGGACGGCGTGTCCTGATCAGCAGAGGGAGCATCCAGCTTGTTATGAGTGGACAGTAGAAAAGCTGCAGCTCTGGCATCATCTGTGAAGCTCCATCAATGCTGAAAAGCACATGGAGACTTTAGAGCCACATCTGCTCCGATCCAGACAACGTCTCTTTGAGGGAAGACCTTCCAGATTTCAGCAAGACGATGCTGAACCACATCCTGCATCCATCACAGAAGCATGGCTTCAAAGGAGAGCTTTTCTGCTTGCAGTCCAGATGTTTCACCAGTACAAAACATCTGGAGGATCCTGAAAGCAGAACTCCTGCAGCAAAGTAGAGCAGCTAGAGTCCTGCATCAGACTGGAATGGGACGATATTCCTCTCCTAAAACTCCAGCAGCTGGTCTCCTCACTTTCCAGATGTTTAAAGACAGATGTTAAAAGAAGAGGTGATGCTACACAATGCTTAACATCAAGCAGGAACTACGTTTTACACGTGTTACTGCCATCAGATTCACAGTCACATCATATTTCCATACAATGGTAAAACATCTGTTTTAGTATCTGATATATTCCTTTTGTTTCATTGGGTTGATGTATTTCTGGATCATTGAATTCTACTTTAATTACATTTTGCACATTGTGTCAACTTCTTTAGAATTGGGAATGCAACCCCAGTCCTTACAGACATCTCAGCTTTGCCTGAATTATTCAATTCTAATAGGGTTTCTAAATAATTGTAAGTGAAAGGAAAGAATAAGAACAACAAAGCAGCAAAAAAATCAACAAGCACAATGCTAATAAATAATTCAACAGCACAGCTGCTGTAAGCACATTTTTTAAAAACTTCTTTTGCAAGAGTGGGGATAAAAACGAGCTTTCAGGTCTTTTATTTTTTTATTTTTTGCTAGTATTTGGTATGTCTTCCATAACTGTGCGTGTGCCTAAATGGTGGGGGTGTGGATTTAATGCTGAAACAGTGTTTTGTTTCCCTTTGTCATTTTTCTGCTCATTTCCCTCCCACTCGTGCTTTTAAAAGCTCTGACAAGGGAAATGTTTTGTCAGGCCTGCCTGTGGTCCTCCCGATGCATGTCAGCTGACTGGGCAGCCTAGGTGACTCTATTTACAGAGAGCAGCCTTCCCATAAATAATAAAAGAGACGCCAAGCACAGGGATGGAGACACCAGAGTGGAGCAGAGGCTTCTGGGTTGCTTCTGTCAGGTCAGGCTACGAAGCACTTTTGGAATATATTGGACTCCTACCGCTGTTGTTAGAGCACGCAGGGGCAGATATTTAGTGAGAGAGGTCAGCTGTTCTGGCAGCAACATCCCCCAAAATACGAAATTACTTGATTTACTCATTAGTGCCAGATAACATTTTCTGTCATGCACATATAATCGATTATTCAGAGACATTTTTTTCAGCTTAAATTAAAATGGTTGCATACGGAAGGACCTAGCCTGTCATACTAATGTGGTGAGAGCTTGCTCAAGGACACTTATTCACTTTGCTATGTTAATATGCTTGTCTTTGGTTGATTTCTGCCCCTCCTCACAGAAAAAAATTAGTGGGATGAAAATGTTAAAACAAAAAGTCAGGGTAAAAGCAAAGCAAGAGAGGGGAAAAGATGAAGGTTTTCATTTCAAGGACACAGGAAGCTGCAGACTGACCTCAGCTTGTGACGAGTACATCAATCTGTTTTCTGCTAAAACTCTCCCATTGTGCCTGAAGTTATTCAACATTCAGGACATTTCTCTTTTTTATAACACAATATTTCTTGTGCAAAAGGTAAGTGATAGGCAGCCTTTAGAAAAATAAGCAGAATGTGGATACAACTCCAAAGTTTTGTGCAGGAGGATCACATAAGCATTTCATGGATGTATAATTTCCAGAGACAAATGGACGCCACAACTGCCCTAATTCTTCTTGAGATAGCTTCAGCAAGGTGTTGGAAATGTTCCTCACAAACTTTGTGCCATGTTGACATGAAGCCTCACACAGTTCCTGTGGATTTTATCCATGATTACAAATCCTATGATGAATCCTTCGTTTCATTACATCACACTGGTGCTCTACTGGATTCAAATCTGGTAACTGTGGAGCCCATTGGAGTATGGGGAAGACAAAGATTTGAACTGTGTGAAATGGGGCAATTTCCTGCTGGAGTTTCCACCAGAAGACTCTACTGTGAGCTTGTAAAAGAAATGGACATGGTCAGGAACAATTCCCAGGAAGGTCGTGGTGGTTTCAGTATCCAGTAAAGCTGCATTTCCACCAAGGCGTATAGGTTGGGATGGGACATTTTTTGTGTTTTTGTTTTAGTAAACCCTAAAGTCTGTTGTTTCCACATCATCTTGTTCTCTCACCTGGTTGGCAGGGTATAAGTCGGATAGTGGAAAATGCATCAGTTATGTTACATTGTGATCTTATAGTGCACCAAAATATTTCTTTGTTATGGCAAAGAAGAATGCAACATTGTTACAAAGTGGGAGGATGGTTTACCTGCAGCAGGTGTGATCTGTAGCTTTAAACAGGAAAAAGTCTGAAACATGAAGTATATGCTGTTATGTTCTTAAGTGTTACAAAAATATGTCCTACACCATTATATTACCAACCTGAACCATTGATCCAAAACAAGATGAATTTATGCTTTCCATGCTTGCTCCAATTTCTGATCCCACATCTAAACATGGAGCTAAAATAGAGACTCCTCAGACCAGGCTACATCTTAACAATCTTCTATTGTCCAGTTTTGGTGAGTTTGTGTGAATTGTAGCCTCATTTTCCAGTTCTTAGCTGATGGAAATGGACACAGGTGTGGTTCTCTGCTGCTGTAGAATATCTGCAGTGGCAAAAACTACACTGGAACAGAGCACAAATGCTGGAGCTGATCTTGGTGTTTAGGTGACATATTGTGCAGGCTTAACCCCATATTCATCTTCTGTACTACTTGGTCCAAAACAAACCTTTATTTGACCCTATAACAAAATCTTACATCTATTATTTCAATGTATTTACTATTTATTACCTTGGAATAGGTCAGAATTATTATAATGTAATATTCTGCTTTCTCGTATTCCCAAGGGTGCAGGTGACCAATATCATATGTAGAGTTTCTACCATAAAGTAATGCAACATGTCTAAAAAATGTGTGTATCAAATATGATACATCAGGCCATGAGGGGTTAAAGCATTACTAGATGGTTCTATGGTCAAAACTCAAACACCACCTTCTGTGCAGCATCATATAAGTCAGAAAGAAGTCAGAAATGGTGCAAGACCCGTTCAAGAAGTGCACCCATTTTTATAGCATGTTAGTTTGTAAATAAGTGTGAGGCTGTCAGACATGCTATGACGGAAAATGTAAGGTTACCTCTTAGATCTTCTCAATACATACACACCCTCCCATACCCTTCACTTATCCACGGCCTCTCCCCTCTCCATTCCACCATGTGGAACAGCCGCTCAGCCTCTCGACTTTGGAATCTTCCTCCACCTGAAGACTCTTTCTTCATATTCATATCCTGCCTAAAAACTCACCTTTTCAGACTGGTTTACCCCACATAACCACTACCCACTGTTTCTGAAGATATCTGCCACATCACTACACACACTACTTCATTTCAATAGGATTGTTTTATTGTATTTTATAGTGTATTTTATTATTGTGTATTTTTTAAGCCTGGTATTTTGTTTGACCATTGTATCTCTGTGTAAGGTGACCTTGAGAGTCTTGAAAGGCGCGCATGAATAAAATGAATTATTATTATCATCATTATTATCATTATTATTATTATTATTATTATTATTATTATTATTATTATTATTATTATTAATAATAATAATAAATGTAACCAGTAACTAAAGTGCCTTATTTTACACCTGTAGGTATATAACTCCTTGGAGGAGTAATAAAATAATGTCCTACATTTAAAAACCAATGTGGTTTAATATTTTAAATGACTGAACTAAATCTTTATATACATATATATTGTATGTGTGTGTGTGTGTGTGAAAAGAAAACCTTTTCTTCTATTAGATGTTGATGGAAGCGGCTTTAAAAGAAAGTATGAAGGCTGACTTGATTATACATTCTAACTGTGAAAGTCAAACTTTCCCCTCAGCAGCTGGGAATGGGAGGGCTTTGAAAATAGTGCCATTTCTCTCTTTCTGAGTTTTTTCCAGGGCTACATGTTTTTATGCTTTTTCACTCAGTCGTTCTTTTATGTTCTTGGCCCAACGCCGCATCCTCTCTCGGAGTGCAGGAATCAAAAAGGAAAACTAAAGCAGTGATGGGGTAGAGACGATGAGCACTGATCGTCCCAGTATAGTAACTGCATCAAACATTTGTGCTAACACTCGAGCACGTACACAGTGTCAACATGTCTTCCATAAGTTAAACACCGAGCCGGGAGGTCAATGTGCTCTGGTTGTAATGTTTAATGTGTTGTAATAATAATAATTCTTTTGCTTTACAAAAGAAATTACAAACATGAAATTCCACATTGTGTTTAATAAAATGTGTTTTCCAAACTGAAGAGAAATAATCCAAAGTTCACACCAGGAATCTGTGGAGTGAATTGCACATCAGTGTAGCTGACTGGCATAAGTTGAAATGAAAGACGTTTCTCTCCATATCAGGTAATTATCTAGCAGTGATTTAAATGATAATGCAAACAGCCTTTCACATAATCATGTTCTGTACTGGTGTAAGACTGTTATAAATATTATGCTAATTAATTACTAATTCCTATCCACTGAGAAAAAGTGTGTTTGGTGCACCACTCTACAGTAAGTGCATGTTTCAGTAGTTTGACTGTAGTAGTATTTTTTTTTTGTTGTTTCTTTTCTTTTGCCTTCATAATATTGATCACACATATTCTGTCTAAAAAAAATACCCCATTTATTATAACTATTTAACATAATGTGTCTTTTACTACCAAGTAAATTGGAATAGCTGGAAACTGAGCAAATTTGAGCTTTTGTTTGCATTTATACATTGAGTATTACAAAAAGGAGTACTGTTAAAATCTTTGGTAAATCCACTGCAAAAGCACGGGATTGGCAGAAAGTGCAAAAACAAATATCATAATTTAAAGCAACATTTTAAATAAATAAAAACACAAAAAATGGCAGAAACAATAAAGAACACGGAATACGGCAACAGACATTTCTGTGCAAATAACTGCAGGGAAGAATCACTTGAAAGAGTCTGCATACGCTGTGTGCATGGTGCAGTTGTGTGTCCATGGGTCGCAAAGAGAAATGAGCTGTTTTATGGTGTAAAGGTTTAAATGTTTTGCTAAAATGTCCCTTAAATGTTTTCCTTGGCTGCAGAATGAATTAAGTATGTGTCAGAAGACCTGCACTGTGGCTGTAGTGTGTAATTGAAGTGGGTGGGATGTATTGTTTGTGATGAGAGCGGCGTGTCAGGATCTTCAGTGACTCAAACGTGTCCCGGTTCTGGCCAATGACAGCTTAAGCTCTGATTCAGCTTGTCTCTGCTCATCTATTTCTTGTCTGTGTTGGTTCTCAGTGGAGTTCAAGACAAAATATTTTTTAAGTTTGTTAAAGAGACTTAAAAAAAGCTCAATGTGTTCTTTAATCAATGATTATTGTAGAAGATGTGTATGCAGCATAACTGAATAAGACAAGAAATAATCTGGCTAATACTGTTCAAGTTTGCAATAAAAACTGAGACACAACCCTTCAAAAAAGAAACCACTCACGTATTACCTGAACACGTGGTTGATAGTCACAGCCAGGCCTAAACAGACATAAAAAGGCATGATTACCTCTTAATATTCCCACGTTTGCAAAGCTTATGCATGACTGCAAAGAGGATTTCCCTCAGTCTGCAAGGAGCAACAGAGGAAAAGAGTAACAAGAGAAGGCCAGGGAGGTGGAGGAGTTGAAGAAAAGGACAGGATGCAGAGGAAAGACAAGGTGAAGAGGAGACTGTCAGCTCAACTTATCGACAAGTCAGCCCCCAGAGGGACGAATAAAAGGAAGGTGTGTGTTTGTATACGTGCGTGTGCATCTGTGTGAGACTGTGTCAGTCCTGATGATCTACCATGTCAACTTGAGTAAAGGTCTCTGTGCTGATGCCCTCAGGGAACACTGACATTCTCAGTTGAGGTGTGTGTCTGTGTGTGTGTGTCTGGATGAAAGAGGGTAATCAAGCAAGAATGACACTTTGTTGCAAACAAAAGAAAGGTATGGTCACAGTTTGGTGTACATTCCCAGGCAACAAATTACCTTTGTATCATTAATTGCTCATCAATAGTTTAGTTTTCAGGAAGGCAACCATCTTTATTTCCAGTTGTTTTTAATGTTTTGTGGGGAAAAATAATATAAAATCAGTCTGTTAAAGATACATTTCCTTATTCAGAAATGCATCACATTCATGTGAGATCACACACTACATGTTACAGGGTTTGATGTTATTTATGAGATTTATGAAGTGCATAAAGTGATGCATAAATAATACTCATTTTACCTTCACGCTTAACAAATGAATGTTTTCCACTATGTGTCAAAAGAAGTCAGGAAAAGATGACAGAAAAAATACAGGATTTTGGGAAGGTTTTCCGCTTCTGCTTGCCACTCATATCTAAATGCTAGCCTCCAAAAATCACTCAAAGACCATCTTGAGAAAGATGTTTACAGCTGCTTGAAAGCAAACTGTGAATATGGTGTTTGGAAGTGCATGTCAAAGTGCATTCGTACTACTGAATACAATTACTGTGAGGATATTGGCTCGTCTTAGATGTGCAATGATGTTATTTACAAAGAACAGACAGACTGTGTAAATGTGTAATGTGTACTTTAGATAAATAATTGCTTTTCCTGCTTTGGCTAATTTTACATTATGTCTCTCCTAACATGTACACACACATATACAAACCCATCCCTTCTGTTCTTTTTCTCATTCCACAGACCAGCAAAGGGCTTTTGATATTGCTTACAAGTGGCTGGAGTGATTTTGCTGCAATTACAAAGCCCCATTAATTACCCTTTAATGCATATGTGGTTTAAAAGCTCCTGCACTTTTTAATTAAAACCCAAGCAAAGAAAGAGAGAAAAAAAGGGAGGAGATGGAGTGGTACGACACAGGCTAAAAGCACATCTAGATCTACAGAAACTCAAATACTAATTTTATCCAATGCAGACAGATTAGTTGCTACAGCAACCATGCACATGTTAAGTTGATTTTAGTCTAAAGTTAAATGATTTGAGCATTAAAAATGGAAGAAGAATGAGATAATGATAGTGCACCTGAAAGCAACACTACATCACTTCACCTTATAACTCTGTCCTTCTGGCTCACTTTGATGGAACATTGACATTCATGATGGACATTCCTATCATTACCCTGCAGCATCTCTGGACAGATAAACCATACATTACAACTTTACGTTCCAGCCTGGAGCATCGTGTCACAGCTGCAGTTTGTTTTACAGCGTTGTGTCAAACACCAGCAGCTGTATTTCAAAGCACTTGCTGTTTTGGATGCAAACAATAGCTGGTTCATGAGAACATTATGCAGAAAGCAAAAAGAAGAAAGAAAAGGATGCGCAAGAGATAAGACAAAAGATCCTTTCAGACACCCTTTTATTAACTGGAGTGATCTCAGAAAAGAGACAAGATGCAAGACGGGTGCAGAATTAACCTTAGTCATGGATCACCAAGGTGGAGCAAGGTGCCACTTTAAACTAAAATAGAGTGAATGTGAGCCACTGCCATGGTAGTAACTCACATTAACCTTTTCAGCTCTATTACATGTCTCCTACAGGTCCTGTCATTTCAAAACTTGTATTCCAGTCTGTAGACTGCTACAGGAAATGCATTATTTACACCAGTTGCATTTTGGGTTAGTGTGTTATTTCAAACCATATGCTGGAGAATGAGGCCTTCCATCCTTAACCAATCCCCTTCAAGTTTCCTGAAATGGTGACTTTTAAAGTCTTGCAGGCTTAGAGCATCTCTGCTCAAACTCTCACTCTCGGTGTCTGCAAATGGAAAGATAACTCTCTCTCGCTGTGTCTAATTTGTTGTGCAGCCCACAACTGAGAGGATGAGATGGACCTTGTTGTAAGCTTGCTTGTATTGGTGAAGAAAAAAAGACAAGAAGACAAGCAATTATTCAGAATTCACACTGTGTTGCAGACGTAATGAGGTGGTGGTTAATTGCTAAGTTCGGACAGCAGCACTTTGGAGCTGGTTGCAAACACTGCCTAGAATAAGAGGTGGGAGGAATGCTCTGTAGAATCCTATCAAACATGAGAAGCAGGCCTCATAAAATATCTCCTGTTCCAACAAGATTAGTCTAGGCAGATAACCTCTGTTAGCTGAGTTTTATATAGCACCATGCCCTGTCCTTGAGAGGTTTGCATCTCCACTAACTCTCTCCCTTGAAGTTTGGGCTGAGTAATTGCAGCAGGTGATGAGAACCTAGGAGTGGTAAAGCCTCCTCCTAAGACTGCCCTGGTCCATGCTGTGCTGAGCCGTGAGTCCATGTTGGAGCCAAGCTGACCTTAATCATAACTATCAGCTTAGCAATCGACATTAAGACTAAACAAAGTGCATTACACATGGTGAGACAGGATTCTATCTCACTCTAAACACCTGCCACCACCCTGGGTTTTGATTTGATGTAGCAAACAAATGACTGCATCTAGATCTGCTAGAGAGGATGAGAGTGAATGCATTGCAGTGATCAGGTTTCATTAAAGTGTGTGAGGACACATAGCAAAAAGGACTCAGCGTGACTGATGCTTATTGAAGCCTATCAAGCTCATCAGGCATTAACAGTAGGCTAGCAATAGAAAAGAGTAAAATACCTACTCAGCTGCACTTAGTCCTTCAGAGTCATTCAAGCCAATTTATTCAATGTTAAGACACCATCATGGAAAAATAAAAGAAACAAAGCGTCTCATTATTTGTGCCCTGAAAAAATATAGAACTCTAATTTTTAGGATAAAATAAGAGCTTAAGGTTGGTTCGTACTGACCGTCTGCAATAAAATGTCCCAACACGGTTTATGCAAACTATTTTCAAAGTGATGGCTGCTTGTTTTTCTGGCCTCAAATGTTCTATTTTATTCTACAGTGAGCAAGCAGACAATTTTCTCCAAAAGGACTTACATGTAAGTGTAAGAACAACACAAGTAAGAACTAAACAGGACAAGTGCTGTGAGTCTGGTTGAACACAGGCGCTGCCATGAACTGTTAGTGGAAGTGCTGAAATATTCTGATTAGTTTAATTGCGAGAACACAATTTCATTACGCAGCATCATCTTGAGCATATGTAGATGCATATTCAGAGCTGAGTTGTGCCAAAGAGCTGGACAACTTTTTCTAACTCTTTCTGACTCATCGTGGACAAGCTGAGTCTTTAGCTTGCCCCTAGATCTGCGGAACGGACAGAGTTTGGTAGGTTGTTCCACCACCGACGAACAACAGAGGAAAAAAGTTTAGCTACTGATTTTGTCCCATGTTGTGGTTGAGCACTTAACGTCTCTTTACTAGTAGACTAAAACTGTCAAGAGGGAGTGTAGTGCTGAATTAAGGAATGAAAGTAAACATGAGCCATTTGGGTTATTGTTTTGTTAGCCAGAAGCAGAGCTTTGCATTTGATGAACAAACATGCTGCTGTGTTCTGAATCATCTGCAGAGGTTTAACTGAGCATGTGGGCAGGTCTGCCAGTAAGGAATTAGAGTAGCCAATGTGTAAAATGACCAGAAGTTTGAACCAAGAGCGTGCTGTGTGCTTTGTCAGATACGGTCTGATTCTCCTAAAGTTGTAGAGAGCAAATCACCAAGACTGGGCTAGAATCATGTAGAGTGTGATGAAATCAAACTGCCGTTTATCTGAAGAGGTTAGGAAGAAGTGGCTGGGCAGACTATAAACTCTGTCTTGGACAGATTTAGCTAAAGTTGATGATACCTAATCCATGCAGAGATATTAGCAAGGCATGCTGATATTCTCATTGAGACAGTTGTATCATCAGGTGTGAAGGAAGGTATCATCTGCATAGCAGTGGTAGGAGAAGCCATGATTACACCCATATGTGTTCAATGAATAGAGAAGAGGGCCAAGTACTAAATCATGAGGCACCCGTTTTCAAACTGTGTGACCTGGACATCCTCCGTTGCTAGGATACTCTAAGCAATCTTCCTGTGAGCTAGGATGGGAACACAAGAAGACAGAACCTGACAGGCCAAACTCTGCTAGCGTGGAAAGGAAGATTTAGACAGGTCCAAGAACTGAGGACTGACCAGTGGACTGACCGCAAGCCGTGGGGATTCAGGAACTGACAGGAGAGCAGCTTCAACAGAACAGCCCTGCCTAGATTTGTATACAAGTAAATTTATGTTTGGCTATGTCACATCCAAAACAGCTCTTGTTAAAAATAACCGATGTTATGATTAAAAAACTGAGTTTTTTCCTTTTACGCTCCTAAAGAAGTCATATCAGCACATCATGGTTTAAAAAAGAAATGAACATCTTTGGATACAACAAAATGTGCAGCTTCATATCTGGCAAATCCAAAATAGTAGGGCATTTTACTCAGCAGAGTCCTTAATAACACATTATAGTACCTTCTTTCCTTCAGGTACTAAATGCATATTATATGCTAACATACAAAAAGTCACATTAACAAGATTAGCTCTGCTACAAACAACAACAGACTTTACAGACATGAGAAACTGAAACAAAGTAAGGGCATCCAAGTAATGCTGGTTATAGAAGTGTGATGTTCTGAGAAATTCGCATAAACTCTAATTTAATATACATGCAGATGTAAAAATGATACTCCAAGCAAGAATACTGAACAGTAATATTTGCAGAGTTATTGATCTATCATGTCTTGGGATGAGGAAGAAAGAGTTTTTATGGAAGTCCTTGTGAACATAAAACCTTAAACCAACCAATCAATCTAATCACACAAGCTCGGCTGAGATGGAGCAGTCATGTGTCCCAGCATATTACTTAATAAAATGTTCATCAGAGAGGGTGTGGAAGCACTTGAGACCAACTACAAAAATAGATGGGCATAGTTCATATATCCACTTGCAACTAATCAAGTAACCGACAGTAACAACGGATGGTTGTTACCATTTAATTATTTATTTTTATTACTGTTGGCATTATGATATAATTATAGAATAAAATAATTAATTAATTAATTCAATAACTAAATATCAAAAAGCTAATTACTACTACAACTACTACTACTGCTACTACGACTGCTACAACTAATACTGCTAATATTGCTACTGGTACCTCCTCTAATAACAATCATACTTAACCAATCAGACAAAAATTGGGATTTAAATGGCTTTATGCTCTATAAATAATGATGCTTCCCAAATGTAAATATTCTGAATAAAAACATTTTTTTATGAATCTCTAATTTTAGTTTAACACAATACTTAAAAAAATATTTGTTTCATTCATTTTTATTTTCATTTTATCATCCGTTATGTTGTAGATTTATAACTTTGAAAATCATCAGAAGTGTATCATTGCCAGAACATTACGCAAGCAGAGACACACACGTTTAACATAACACTGCGTGCACATCAGAAGATGTCATTTCGGCCATGTGGCATTTATATAATGAGCCACTGCCTGGGAGACGAGCTGAACACTGTGGAAACTTTCTGGTTAGTTTTTTACCATATCTGACTGAAAAGAAGCAAGAGATGAGCTAATGGAGAAGAAGGAAGATAAAAAAGGAAAATGAGCAGCACCTCAAACACGCTGGTGCTCAAGACTTAGTATCCCTGACAGCACACACTAGCAGCTGGATTCATTGAACACATGGACATGTTGTACCAACACCCAGTCAATGCATACAGTTAAACATAGCCTCCCCTACCAGGACATTCTTCATCTCTCTCCACCTTTTTTTCTCAGGTTCACCCTCTTGAGCACATGAGCAGAGTGTGAAAAGGAAGTCTTCATATGGCACGCTTTTACACAGCATCTCTGTCTTGGTTGGTTCTAGATGGATAAGGCAGAATACCAAGTGGCCCACTTACACGCTATGCAGAGACAAATAGACCAGTCAATCACTGAAGACTGCAGCTGAATAACAAATGCTCTCTCATGTGAGAGTGTGCAAGAAGGGATGAGACAGCTTTCATCTATTTGTTGGTCCACAAGTTCATCTACATGCATAAACATGGCATAACAATATAGGAAACAACCTGTGGTTCCAGCCGAATGTGATTTGTTGTTACTGTAAACACATTGAAAGCTTGTACTGTTCATAATGAGAATTTAGAAAAAGAAGATAATGTTATACAAACTACTATGTAGACAATCTGCATTTATGAGTTAAAGTAGCATCTACAGATCCTTGATATATACAAGGGAAGAATGCTAAATAGCAGCTCATCTGGGCCCGATTATTTCCTCAAGCCATGTTTCAGGCATTAGCATCCCGTCACACGCCTCTCCTGAGTGCAGCACGTAGTCCTTCCAGCTTCACTGCGGAAGTGCATATAATACTAATGAACATGCAAAGAGCTTCTTCACTAAAGTCCCTGAAATACTTGAGATACACAAACATAACCACCCACTACGTTTCAAACTGCTGCACAGAATCTTGACAAAATTATTCAGCGGGAGTACACAGCAAAGAGCCTGCCTTGATCCAAGGGTGAAAGGCAACATAGTTGACCCTGGGCTATGATCACTTTCAATATCAGCTCTCTGCCTATCACACTGCTGGGCTTCCGCAGTGGTGTCTTTTCATATCAAGGCCACTCTCATAAATAAGCCATGTCTTGTAAAACAGAAAAAGTGGCAGTGCGGTATGACTCAGTGATGAGGGAGGTTAGGATAATCCCCTGACAGACAAGTTATTCCAATTAAGGGGAAAAATGTAAATGCTAAACTTATAAACCAGTCTAATACTATAAATAAGACTTGCTTTAAATATTCCATAAAGAAATATTGTATTTTTATTTGTTGCAACAAGTCATTAAAAATGCCTTAAAAAAGAAAACCAATGTTTTCTAAACAGCAAATGGATGCAACCCCCAGGCAGTGTTATTAAAACAAGTACATTGCTTAGACTGCATAGATCCAGCTTCACTGACACAATCAGTAGATCCAGATAACCCCTGGATAATCCCAGCAACAATTAGCCTCTTGATGTCCTAAAAACCAAAAGAGTTTTCATATTGATAATGGTAATAGCTTACTTAAATGTTTCATTAGCTAAGTTTTCCTTTCTTAATTTTATATTTTATAGGTTCAATTCATGATGCAACATTTCTCTGTTTAAAAGTTTAGACAATAGTGAACAACACTTATTAAGAAAAAACCCAGAACAATATGACTCATTATCCTATTTACTGAAGATTCGAGTTGCAGAGGCATGACCAAATACACAAAGCCTGCAAAGAATCCTCAACTATAACATTAAATTAAATGTTTTTAGAGTCTGAATAAGACTTGTCTGCAGCTGAAACGAATGATCTAGCCTTGGCTGATTTCCAATAAATAATACCCTCAAACAGAGATGAATACTTTCTGTTTATCTAGTATGAAAAACAGCACTGAAAAATCTCCCCTTCTTACTCTTTGCCTTGTGCATCTTCTCTACAGAACTCTGATTCTGTATTCATGAACAATAACTGCAATGTCAATAATTCTGACAACCTTTCCCCACTGAGTGAAACAAATGACCCAGGGCTAAAACCGAGGAAACAAAACAAATATTTTCCCCACTGAAAATCCGCAACTACAAAGAAATAATTTGTCACTGGAAGTATATGAAGCTGCACACATATGTGACTTTCTTTTGCAGGCTTGTTTTAGGTCCACACACGAGTGCGATCCTTGCATCCAAATATCCAAGCCTCACTTTGAGTACCCATCAATGAGCCATACGGCAAAAAATAAGCACTGACCAAAGATATAAACTTGACAAGTCATGATATTTCATATTGTTTTAAGTTAAAAATGCAAGTCTTCAGTGTTACTGGTAAACACAACCGCGTAGACAGAGTGTTGGATCTGAAGGAACCGTTTTATGAAATGCTGCCTGATGCATTTGGTCCTGCCTTGGCTTTCAGAGCAGGCTCAAAAAAAAATCCTGGAGTGAAGTGCCTCAAGGAGATGATGCTGCTTGTAGAACAAGAAGCGAGGAACCATAAAGAGAAGACAGATAGAAGCCGATGTAGAGTTGGAGCTAAAGTTCAGCGTAAACCAAAAGCTCAATGTCAAGAAATGAAAAGCGTTTCTTTTTTTGCTGTTTTTTTTTTTGGTGTGGGGTTTCTTCTGCGTGACGCTGGCTGAATAGACAACAGAAAACATTCATAAGGTGGGCACCTGTTTTGGAGGTGAGGAAAAATAAACCAGCATAACAAAGAAAACCAGCATACACGTGTGTAAGAGGCAGCAACACTGATGCATTGCACATTTAATAAATATAACAAATAAATATAATTTGAATGTGAAGCATGCTGCTATTTCCAGATTATTGTATCTGTGCTGATGGGTTTGCACTTTCCAGTAATGAAGGCATAAGATTGGCCCCCAAGTAAGAAACGTCTGTTGTTCTTGTAGCTCAGATGAATGTGCTGTGCTGCAGTATGGCTACCCTGACCATTTATAAACAAGGTACACGGTAAGGTGAGGGAGGGGTGAGTGAACTTTACCAGCAAAATTAATACTGCAATTTCATGATAACATGACAGATCGGATGGCAAGTAGGTGTCAGCATTGACTTTCCCAAGTGTCTGGGACTTTCTTTGGGTTTGAAATATAGAACCGCATACTTTGAGGAGCTTTCATTGTAGACCAATACTTATTCTGCTTCAATGCTTATGTTTGAATTAAAGGTAGGCGAATCATTAGATCTGGCTGCTGGTAAAGTTCTTACCCCTATCATCACATTCTCACTAAACATATATACATCTTTTTCGGAACATGCATTGAAATGCTCTCTGTTTCCACACATCTATCTGTCACCTCTGTGACTAGCATAGGAAAGCTGCAACCACTCCCCACAGGCAACACCTCAACTGCAAGAATCAGCATCCTCCTTTTCTCTTTTCCTTCATCTTCTTTACTCTCTCAAGCTGCAAAGGACCTCCCTTATCTCAGTTGTCATGGCGGCAGAGCAGTTATCACCTTCTCTTTGCTTGAGAAGTGCTAAAGTAATACCTTTCTATCTGACTTTTACCACCATGGCAGGTCATTCTATGCATGGTGAACATGGAAGGCTATTATTAACAATGAACAATATTTGATCAAAGGCTGCAAAAATAATAAGTTGGAGTGATACAGTTTAACTCAGCAGCCACCACTTCATTAGCAAAGACTTATGCAAACAAGTCTATTAGCCTGTCACCTCTTGAAATGGGGCCAGGCTTTTCATCTTTAATAGGATATGCTCTAATATTTAGTGAAGATTGAGACAAAGATCAAAGTAATGCCTCAGTGGGGCTCACATCCTGAGTTTATGCATTGTAGCACTTTCACTGCAACCTTACAAAAAAGCTTTATCCACAATGAAATGAGAGCAAAAACATTGTGCCAGGCTTGCTGAGAAGGAAATAGCAACATTAAAATAAGCATTGTATTCATGGTAAATCCATTTCGCTCTCTCCGCATACCTTCTCTTCTCCACTTCTTGGCTGCCAGCCACCCAGCAGGTGACCACATGGCAACGACACAAAGCTTAAATAACAGTTTCTTTTCACAGCATGAGGTTAGCTGTGACTCATGAATAGAGGAACCAATCGTATGGTAAACATTGAGCCATACAAGGTTTGACTATGAATAATGTCAGGATAGCAGAACATATCAAATCTAATAGATCATTTTTGCAGCATTATTTGTGTGCCTATGTTAAATAAAATAAATGATTTGGAAATGTTAAAATGTTTACAATGATATTATAATGAGCTTTGCAGATACATGTGTTCAATTTGCACCAGGAAAGATGTTTAAGAATGTGCATGTTCAGGAACTGAATAATGTGTTTCCATTGCATGAGAAGCTCAAGATTTATAAAGATGGTTTGGTGCCACAACAGAGTTTTGTCATGAAAGAGAGATCAACTCACCTATCAACACTGCTTGAAACAAGCAAACGCAAAATTTCCATGACTGCAATTTCATGAATCCTTACAAGAGCATAGTCCTTATACTTCAACAACTAACAAGCAAAGTTGCCTGTGGAACCTAAACTTCACATCCATATGGAGATAAACCAAGGTTACCAAGGTGCTGAATTCTCCACTCAATCCCTCGCTCTCACCGTACATTCAAACCACATAGCTATGGAAAAAAGGGCACTTACGATCGTTGCAAAACGAGCCTCCATAGGACGTCATTGAGCAGTCGCAGGTGAAGCCCTCCCACTGCTGGAGACATACCCCCTGATGGTAGCAGGACTCCTCCGTACAGGTGGTACTGGGTCCTGAGGGTGTAAGAAAAGCCAAATTAAGGTTATCAATCCAAAAAGACACGAATCACGTAAATGATTCACATGAAATGTACAAATCAGAGGTGTTTTATCATGCATAATAATCTGCTGGTGATTTACTTCCTCCTGAGTTGCTTGGGAATCAGAAGCTATATATCCTCCCTCAAGAAAATTCTGAGGGACTCTTTCTAGTTTGCATAGGAAACTCCTATAGAGAGGTGACTTGGAAGACTCCCAATTAGATTCCCAAACCACTAAATTAATTTGAAGTGAATCTACTCCAAGCTTTGATTGAATGCACAAACTCCTGATATAATTACCAAGGCTGAACCACATCACTCTGTGAAGAAAACTTAGTTCAGCTGCTTGTGTCTGCCATATGACTAATATTTTAATCTTAGCACTCAGATTGACCAAAAATAAAGCTTTTCCTTTTGACTTTTTGCCACAACAGACCCAAGCAATCCCCTCTGATCTGCTAATAAAGCCCAAATTTTCCCCTCCATAATCCTTCCCTGAAACAACGACCAAACCTGTGAGTACCAGGACCATCAATCAAAGCTCAGACCAAGCACACCAGGCTGGACTCCAGCCTGTGGAAAGAAACAATCATCTAAGGTGGTGGTGGAGAATGAGAGGGCCGAGATCCTGTAGGACATGTAGGACAACCAACCGGACCTAGTGATCATGGATAAGCAGCAGAGGAAAGACGTAGCAATGGATATAGCCATCCCCAGTGATGGAAATATCAGGAAAAAGAAACACAAGTAACGGGAGAAAAACCAAGGCTATAAGGTAAAACTGGAGAAAGCCTGGAAGGTAAAAGCAACAGTAGTACCTGTAGTGAATGCAGCATCTAAGCTACTGTGTAGGTTTTGTCTGTAAAGGTATTTTTTTTTCAATAAGCAGGGTTCTTGAAACTTGTTTCCCCCAACTGTTATGGATTTTGAAATAAGGCTTATTTATGCTCGATGTAAAAAAATCTTACGAAGACATCTTCTAATAAGGAAGCAGAACTGGGAGACTCTTTGGGAGACTGTGGGCATCTGGGAGATAGAAGACTTCCTGGTAACTTTTTACCTGGGGCTCAGATTATGGTTATTAGTGGGAAATAGACTCATGGAACAG
>JBAMHV010000005.1:15107939-15123031 GCA_037177535.1 Pseudomugil gertrudae | reverse complement strand
GAAATCATACATATATATGAAATTAAATAACTATAAATGAGAGAATTAATCCTGTTAATTTTTAAGGCCTTCTCTGATAGCGTAGAAGACCCTGAGAGTTCCCCTCTGGTGTACAGAGTATATCGTCCTCATACCGTGTACGCTGTCACAGGATGTCTGGGCTCCTAAGGGGTCATGTTTGTAAAGAACATTATACTGTATATGTTGCATCAAATCCAGCAAAAGTTAAGGAAACAAAAACAATGCAGTAAAGGAAATTGCAACATTTTTCCCAACTATTCAAATTGTAAATTTAAAATGAGCTAAGGGCGCTCACATGAGACATCTCTCTCTCATCCGCAAATTCTAAGCATGTTTAAGCCAATGAAAACACAGAATCAGTGCACGAAACCTATCTATTAGAACTTAGATTTATTAACAATTTACATGATCTATGTTTTTTAGATGCAATATTACCAAACATCTGTACAGACAGGTCTGATTAGGAATGAACTTCCTTTGCTAATGAAGTATGTCATTCATTTGTTTTATAAACATAAAAAGCAGGATGCAAACTTGAAATCTTTCTAGAGACACAGTTTGTGGGGTAAAAGGTTGTTCACCTTAGAAGAGAAAAGAAAATGCTGCAGCAGATACTCCTTAAGTGTTCCAGGTAAACTTTCAGTGGACAGATTAAAACTGAAGGGATTAGCCAGCAGAAAAGTTGCTCTAATTTATCAATCTGGCTAGTCAGTCAAGTTGTCAAGGAACATTTTGTCAAAGTCCACTAGCTAAAATGCTGTAATTCTGTGGACATAGCAGCTTTCATGAAGAAAGTGCAGGAAAATCTCCAGCTTAACTTGTTCTGCTCGTACTCTGCGGCTTGCTGGGCATGACAGACTGATTTCACTGCGAAGCGTTAGCGATGCTTTCACTAACGCATGCAAACCTGTGGAATAGTTTAAAAAGTTCACAGATACAAACTGAACAGAAATATTTTGCAGATCAACTCTAAAGTGTCTTAACGCTTCAGATAGACTGAACAGCAGATTCTATGTGCAGAAGTCCTCTTCAGCAAAAACGTGTCCTCTGGGCTGATACTGCAAACCACAATCTGTCTGCAAAGCTGTCACGCTACCAACAAATTATTAACATATGTCCTGCAAAGCTGTCACACTATCAGTGTTCCCAGATTATTCACATAAATCCTGGTTCACTTTTAACATATTCCCTCTTAGACATTAATTATTAGAGAATCAGTTGTTACTTCTAAATTACAACTGCCATTGTTTTATCAGGATTGTGAATTACAAACTGCAAATGTTTGATTTATCTTTAAAAGTTTTTTTTTCTTGTAAAATATTTTGCAAAGCATTTAAATTGGATTGGTTTTGTTTGTCAGTTCTTATTAAGAAGTGATGTGTCATCTACATCATTTTACAATAACAATAAAATTATGATCACAATAATGTTCTCGGTTTTGTTATTGGAAAATATCAGAAACTGGACTCTGACTGGAATTCCAAAAGAGGCATCTGTGCAACTCTCATGGAAGAATTGTTGTGCTTGTCAACAACACGACATAGTCATCCTAAACACTGCTCTGCACCTGGAACACCAAACTGCTGGCTGACATATTCATATAACCCAGAGGTTGCATGAGTGATGTGGTCAGTCACCATAACACATATTTTTGTATAATTTGCAACTGATATGAGGTCAGCATGATAAACAACCAGTTTTGCCTGTGCATTTTACCAACAATTAAAACAGGTCTTTTTGTAGCTCGAGCTCATGGCTGCAGTGCAGCAGGAGCTGCAGATGTCACCCTTGTTTCACACAGATGCCATGAGTTTGGTGTGAAACCCGCACAACAGTTGTTTTTTTCTCCATCTGTAACTTACAGCAATGGTGTTATTGGATGCAGCACAAAGGAAACAGAAATAAGTTTGTGTGGAAAGCAGGGTTGTGGAAGTTCTCACTGTGGTGTGCGGTCTTAAAGAGGGGGATGAATAGTTTGAATGCTAACATTTTATTGTTCAATCAAGCTAAATACACATAATACTGACGACTGACAACGATGTGTATATTCCTTTTTTAGAGAATTTGCAGAAGTAGCTTCACATAACAGATGGAGCAGTGCCAGCTGAATCTGTTGGGATGAGGTTGCAGAGCTGATTTGTGACTAATAACCGGCGACCTGTCCAGGGTGTACCCCGCCTCTCGCCCGTTGACAGCTGGGATCGGCTCCAGCCCCCCCCCGTGACCCCGCTCTGGGAACAAGCGGTAGAAAATGGATGGATGGATGGATGGAAAACAAAAACAATGAAAAAGTTGCAATGTATTTAATGGTCAACACACTTGCCTGTGTTGCCCGTTAAAAATACATTACGTAGGTTTTGGGGCTTGAAAACTGTGTCGAGACTCATTTGGTGACAGAGTGACATCTGCTGCAGTTAGGGAGCCGTTGCTGCCCAGCAGCATCCTGAGGCTTAGAAGCCACTCAATACCACTTCCAGGATGCTTTGTGACTTTTAGCTGCGTTCTGCTCTATGCTCTGCATCGGGAGCTAGCAAGGTGCCATTAACATATAAACATGCCATGAAAAGAATATTATTGGTAGAAGAAAGGCAGAGAGAGGTAAAGATAAGACTAAAGTCAAGGTAAAACTGCATATTTATTGTCTGGAGAGAGGTCACAGGACAGGTAGCATACAAGATAGATGCTAAATTAACAGTCAACAGGCAGCGCGTCATTGGGTATTTCTGCTTAAATTCTAAAGTGCTACTTTAAAGTGATTGTGTTTGAGAAAACACATCAGTACGATGAGCGTTCTACTATACTTCCACAATAACAATTGTCTAAAACTGACCTCAGAACTCAGAGGTAAACCTCCAAACTCTACACTGGCTTCAGGTGGATGCATTGCTATGTAATCATGCCAATGTACGGGATGGATGGAAGTTTGAGGTCAACAAAGTTTGAAAGCATTTCACATGATTTTTTACAGAGAAAACAACAAGTCTAGGTTTGACTGGTTACAAGATGTTTGTTTTTTGTTGTTGTTTGTTTGAATTTGGAATGCATTATTCTGAACTAGGCCCTGCTATGGACTGGTGACCTGTCCAGGATGTACCCCGTCTCTCGCCTGTTGTGAGCTGGGATTGGCTCCAGCACCCCCCCGACCCCGTTCAGGAAAAAGCGGTTGAAAATGGATGGATGGATTATTCTGAACTAGTACTGAAAAGTACTGGCATTCTTCTTTGCATTTACATGAAAATAGTCATCCAATTGAAAGTTTACATCAAAAGCACATTTAATGGGCTTTACTTAATTCCACTTTAGATCTGGGGATTGGGAAAGGTTCTGTTTGGACAGGGTGCAGATATGATGTTTTTTATGTTTTCACTAGGAAAAAAACCCAAAAAAACTCCACATCCTGCTTCTTTTCTTTTAAGTTTAATAAGTTTACTATGGAATTTTCATTTCCACTCATAATTAGGTGTTTACATGGTCATTTTTCATCTCTTTAAAGCAGATTGAACCTTTATTCTGAAATAAAGCTGTAATAAAACTCATTTAAATAAATCAAAGATCCATCTCTGGCTGCCTAGTCAGAATTTCATAGCGCGTGTCCAATTAGTTAGAGGGCTTTTTCCTCTAATTATATGATTTTTTGATTTTCAGAAGTTTAAACTACATCCAGTTACTGGTATTTTTAAAAGAAAGATCATTGTTTGAAATGCTTCCTGCTTCGCTCTCTCTCTCTTCTGCTAGCATTTTCTGCTTTTGTCTTACGTTTACTAGCAAATATTCTTAAAAAACATTAACTACTGGTCAAATACAACACTGGAAAAATACATTTGATAATTTTACCTGTTTGTTTTGGAACACCAGTGGAATAATGTATCCTACCCCTGCAGTATCAATGAGCTTCACAGAGTGTGAGCAGCTTTCTTTAAGGATAATAGATTGAGAAAAGGATAAAAATGCTACAAGGAATTCCTGTGAAGAAGAAATTTATTGTTGCTTTTTCCGCTCCTGTTCAAGCTGTTGTGCCTTCAAATGGACAAATTCAAATCTTTGTAGATTACATCAGACGTGGGACCTCCTGCTACAGATCTGGGTGATACACTTCCTTGGACTACCAGATAGTCAAACTGATCTCCTCAACTGGAACAGTGTTGATGCTAGACCAATGTCATTAACCCCAGCCAGACCCGGTCTGATGTTCATTGCAGAAGTAAACCCTGCAGAAAGTTACTTACTGCATTTTAAATATCTGATAACAACAATCATCTCATAAAATCTGATGACTCCTAATAATATGAATGATGAAGGCTATGTATAGATTTAAAAAAGTTAAGGAATGTGAGAAATAGACCCAAAACTCGGCAAGGACAAACCAAAATATGAGAAGAGACCAAAATTCCACAACCAGGATAACAAGAGAAGCTACCAGAAACCCCACACAAAGAGAAATAGACACTATTCTGCTTGGAGACTCTATAACACAACCTGTGAGAAAGCAAAGATATATATTTTTTCATTTACATCAGTCAGGGAACTAACAAAGATCCTGAGAAGCATTTTGTCTTCACATCCAGATGACATAAAGATAATTTCCCACACAAGGTCTTATTTCCTGAAAAAGACTGTGTCACTCTGGAGCACATCATGTTTTCATCTCAGGCCTCATTCCAACAGCGGGTAAAAGAATGAGGGCCTGAACACACGGCTATCAGATGCATCTATTGCCCATGGGATGAAGTTCATCGATAACTTTAATGTCTTTTGGAACTGTAAGGAACATTTCAGATCTGATGAGGTGCATCCAAATCTAACTGGATGCAGTTTACTCAGTGCACATCTGCATCATGCTGTTGGGATGGCAAACCCAAAGTGAAGAGTGAACGACACATCAGCGAGATGAGGACATTGGACAAACTGCTGGATAGTATGGACAATAACAGCCACCATGTGTATACTGTCATTAGAGGTATTCCCAGACTAGCCGCAAGATGTAATCCGTTCAGCATGTCCTGGGTCTTTTCTGGGATCTCCTCCCACTAGGACGTGCCCTAAAATCCTATTTTATTAATCTGCAGAGCTTCAGGACACCGTGCAGGATTTATTGATGAATTATCTGAGTTATTGTCTGTTATCTGTACTGATTTTAACCAGTTTTTTAAAAATTTTAACCTAGCTGTGGACTTTAACATTTACATAGATACTATGACTGGTTGTAATAAAGAAGAATTTTCTTCTGTAGTGGACATGCTTGGTTTGTGGCAACATGTAAAAATAATGTCACATTCTGGACTTGGTTATTTTGAAAAGTGTTCAACTTAAAAAGTTTTAACCAGCTTGATGACGATGAAAGTGGAAATCTTGAAAAATTCCAGTAAGATTTTCAACATCATCACAGCACTTAAACAGCTGTGATCAAAGTCATAAGTCATAAGTTATAAGTCATTAGTCATTAGGGTGAATACTGATTTTGGTCAAGAATTAGTTCTGGTTCTGCTGGATGCTAGTGCTATATTTGATAATGTAGATCACAGAATCCTGTTGCACAGACTGGAAACTTAGTTTATTGGTTCAAGTCCTTTCTAGAATGTTGGAATTGCGAGTGTCTGGTGGCTGGGCTTTTGCCCATGGAGCCCAGTAAGGTTCCCTACACACAAGGTTGTGTGCAGTGCGAGCCGGGAGCAGACTCGGGACAAAATCCCTGGCGTTCTGATCCTCGGCTGCAGAAACTGGCTTTACCGCTCTGGCAAGGAAGGAACCTGAGCTGGTGGGTAAGGGTTAAACACTCTTTAACTTTGGTGTTGGCCCCAGTGAGAGGTGCTCAGCAGGTGTGTGCACACTAATTTTCTCCGGCTGGGTGCTTTTATATTGGGGTTCTCCCTGGTGGGGTAGCCTCTCTCTGCCTTCAGGTCGGGGGATAGGACATGACTGTTTGTGCTAATGCTATGAGCGACAGCACAGAGTAATTACCCTTTCTGCAGGCATTGGGGGAAGTACACTGTCCAGCACTCCCCCCAATGTCTCCAGGAAATCCCTCGTCCTTCTTGGAGACTACAATGCTCATATGGGCAATGACACTGAGACCTGGAGGGGTGTGATTGGGAGAAATGGGCCCCTAATCTGAACCAGAGAGGTGTTTTGTCTATGGGTGTCTATCGAGGACATGCAGTCCTGTGTTTCCGGTTGTTAACTTTGCCAGTTGGACAGCAAGCATCCAGTGATAACCATTGAGCGCCTAGCATATACACACAGAATAAAACATGGATTAAGCCTAAACACACCCACACAACAAGTATCTGTGGATGGTACCCAACAGAAACCTCTAATTATGTATCGGGTAAGTTTACATCAATCTGTCACTAAGCACTCCATATCCGTTTCTAGTATCAGTCATAATGTGCCGTATTTACGTGAAATCTATGACCAGAAATAACAGTGCCAGTGCCCAGGTACATAATATTTTATATATATATATATATATAATATATCTGTGATGGACTGGCGGCCTGTCCAGGGTATACCCTGCCTCTCGCTCGTTGTGAGCTAGGATTGGCTCCAGCCCCCCCGTGACCCCGTTCAGGGAATAGTGGTAGAAAATGGATGGATGGATGGATGTATTTGAACATTATTACTTTGTATGATATTGCTTGAGATTTCTGATGTGAACATGTTTGGGTTAAATTTGTGATAAAATGCTTAAATTCGAGCTATTCGTTTTATTTGCTCAGAACACCTTGTCAGTTCAATACATGACCAATATTTCATTCTAGCCTATAATTGGCTCCCTAGTGATGTGATGGTATTGCAGTCTTTCCCATACCAAGCAATATCCCAATATATATTATTTATATCCATCATTAAGAGAGGTCTTATAATGAGAAAAGGGCACGAATGCACAATGTCTGATCTCGACTCAATACTCAGACTCCCTCTTGGCAATTCCCTGCTGAACACAGAGGCGACCATTAACTTTCATTAAATGCTCTATTAAGGATCCCTGCCTCCCTCTCAATTTCTCACTCTTCCTTTCTACATTTCTTCCTGCCTTGCTTCACTATAAAGCAAGCTCTAACTGACAAAGACTGACTCTTTACTGATTAAAAACACTTGTGCCGTTTGCTGGCTAACTGTTGTGTTACTGGAGGCATCGCTGAGACACCATAGCCTGCAGAAAGATGGAAGGAATGTGATTAATAACTAGAGAGGAGCTGCATTCTACAAACATCACAAAAAAAAGATTGGTGTTAAAAAAAAGACAATGATGTTGCTGCTGTTTGTATTAATTCCTGGAAGCAAATTCTAAGTAATTTAATTATAGTGTATGTTTTTTTTTAATTTATTTTCCATTGTAGCTGAGAATAAGGGAGTAGGAATGCTGAATGCAACTGTAGCTGTCATTCTTAAGGTAATCCTTGTTTAATATGGGTGCTAGGTTAATAAACTAAACAAAAAGCCTTCCTCTTACCCCTTCTGCCACTCCAAGGTAACTTGGTTTTTTGGATGTGCCAGTAGTCAGCAACGTCCACACCCAGACTGCACTGGGAGACCCGATGTCCCTCTCTCCCCACCCTTCGTTAGGAGCAGTGTAGAGATGCCTGTTTTCCCCCCTCACCCATCTTTCCCTCGTTATCTACTTTTCTTCTGTAAAGGTGCACTTTAACTGCTGCGCCTCAGTCATCTGATCTTGTACTGTTGTAGTTTGTTTGTGTAGTGTTGGATGAGGGTGTACTGAAACAGAAATTTGTTCTGCTACAATGTTGGTTTTATGACAATAAAGTAATTGTAATTATATTCTTGCAAAACTTAATCAGCCAAAATTCATTGAAGTTTTAGCTTAATACAGGAAAGTGGTTACTGTAAAGCATACAGTAGGATTAACAACATTCATGGGTTATATAATGACTTATTGTTTTGTCCTGAATTGAGTTTTAACTGTGCATCATGTTAAAATGTGTGAAATATTATTTGTTTTCTTAAAAGTAGCTAGTTGCATAGTAATCATTAATTAACTTGTACATTTTACAAGTTCCAACATAACTAAAATTCTCTATCTGGGACGTAAACACAAGTGAGGGAAAACACTATTCTAAAGCAAGCTTATGCCAAATAAGCTCAATTTCTTATTGTTTTATTCACCCACTATCATTTTTAAACAAGATCTTCACCAAACTGTGGCAAAATATGGCTGTGCATTGTGATAGTCTAAAAGATTGTACAGTCACACAGGAAGACATCATTACATTACACACATGCTTTTATTCTCCCTCTAGAAAAGGACACTTTGTATTCAGTCCTTTTGCTTTGCCTTGGTATGACTCTTTTTCTGCACTACAGTTTTTCCACACTTTGATCAGACACATCTTTCACTCTCCATTTTCTTCATACTTGTCTTCATCTTCGTTCCATCTCATTTTAAATCCTCTTTTTGTGCCAGCAGTGTCAAGTTTTCTATTATGTTCTTTTTATACCACTGTCTATAAGCTTCCCTCAGTTCAACCTGAAAAGACATCTGCACATGTGGAAGTTCTATGCTCTTGAGTTGATGATGTCTTTAGTTGAGGCTTCATTTATAAAGCTAGCTTACACACAAAACAAGCCTAAAACATTGCATAAGTACTTTTCTGTGGAAAAGCAACCCTATGGTTGGTTATAGTGGACACATTGGTTATGGTTGGTAACCTTAAGACCTTATGCCACAGCTCTGGCTGGCCGCCTCAACAATAGAGGCACGGAACACAGTCCACTTGACTCAATATTCCTCACTCGGGACCGATGCGCTGGCTCCTCATGCCGTTTGCTAACCCTCAAAACGCTTTGGTGTGGTCCATTCTCGTATGCCCTGCCTTGGAGTGAGCCATCGGCATCTTCACCTTCACCCTGAGATCTGACCATGCTTTTTATTTCTGGCACAGACCTCTTCAACATGCTGACACCATTTCCAGTGGCAGCAACCTGCTGTCATTCGACAGCATTTCTTTTGATTGTTGCAACCATTACTATGACCCGCAGATAGGATCTTCTTACATGTCTCTATCTCACCAACAAGCAAAGACTTCACTCTGAAAAGTTATGATTACATGCCCTCTCAGTTGCCATAATTCAGTGTAAAGCACCACAGACACTCGATGATTCATATGCCAAAACATTTATGAGCTGCTTTGTATTGAGTGTGTATGGGAGAAAGTGGGTGTGTAGGGGTGGGATGTGAACCATATTCACCTGTGCAACCTTTTTGTCAAGGGTGGGGTGAGATTTATAAAGGTAAACTGCTGCACCTGTGTGTAAGCAGAGTTTTTAAATCATACTTTTACTTACGTGCAGGAACTTTTTTTTTTTTTACAATTTTAGTGGAGAGTCTACGCAGTTTTGAGTGTGTATGGTAGAAATTGGGTGTGTAGGGGTGGGATGTGAACCATATTCACCTGTGCAGCCTTTTTGTCAAGGGTGAGGCTTCTGAACCTTTTCAGAGACCTAGAAAAGGAAGTTGTTTGTAATACAATCCTCAGCACACAGTGCAGAGTTCAAAGCTGACCTCTGGGTTCAGACGTCAGCTACAGGTAATGGAAACTTGGTAAGAATGGAGAACATACCATAATCTGCATTTTCATAAAGAGACATACAAAGAGGCAGCACAGTGTAGGTCGCATGTCAGTTAGCTGGAATTTCAATACCTGTAAGTTGGTGGAATTACATTTTATTTACTTAATAAATATAATTCACAATGAATACAATTTAAAATAAAACAATTATTTGAGGAGCAAACATTACCAAAGTAATATAATTGAGTTTAGTTTTATCACTGCCCTTCTGAGGAACAGCAATCCAACTCGGTTTGCAAGTGTCCCTCCCCTCTTTTGTATCAGGCCTTTTTTTGTATCTATTTGCTATCAGAGTTAAGTTCCCCCCTCATCTGGCCTTTATATGAGAATGAACTGGTAAAAAGGCCTGTGTTAGCGCGTGTTCTCTCCGGGTACTCTGAATTCCTCCCACCTTCCAAAGACATGTATGTTAGGTTGATTGGTCATTCTAAACCATCCTTAGGAGTGAATGTGTGTGTGACCGGCTGTTCATCTCTCTGTGTTGCCCTCTGTGGGGTATTGCCAACAGTCCAGGATGTACCTGCTTCTCACCTAAAGATTGCTGGGAGACACTCCAGCCACCCGCAACCATGAATTGGATGAAGCGGTGTGGAAAATGGATGGATGGATGAATAGTCCTTTAAAGCCAAAAGATAAGTAACATATAGCTTCCTGTCTGTCAAAGAACCGACTTCTACTTTCTGCTGTTAGATTATATGACACTGAATAGTTCTGGACCAAAATAAATAACAGATTTCCAGTTCATGAAGCAACCAGACCTCTCAGGTCATCATGGTAACTTCACATTCCCAGAGTCTGAACCAAAAATTTGAAAGACACAAGCTGCAGTTTGCTCAAACACGATTTTAAATCTAGTTTAAAAACATCTTTTGTAAAAACAACTGTAATTCCTCATGCTCTAACATTCATTTCTCCAGTTTGATCTTATTCTATTTAAGCTTTTCTGCCACCATTTATTTTCTTTTTCAAATTAGCTTTTGATCTACTTTTTATGCTTCTGCACCATGTTGTTATCATTTTATTATTAATTTAAATCACTTTGAATGGTCTTGTACATGAAATATGCTGAATAAACAATCCTGCCTTGCTTATCCTAACTTTCAGAAAGAATGTGAATTTCTTTATTATAACTTCTTTATTTATAGCTAATATTATAGCTGCAGCTGCAACCAAATCATAGTACAGACTATAATTACAATGAAGTTGGAATGCTGTGTAAAACATGAATAAAAACAGGATTCAATGATTTGCAATTTATTAACATATATTCAGCTGACCACACTCTGAAGAGATGTATTATTTAAACTAATAAATGTCTTTTTTTGCAAACATCCATTTATTTAGACTCTGATACCTGCAACATGTTCTAGTGAAGCTGCAGCGCGCCATGTTTATGACGTTGTTACATAACCTTTCCTTTAACAACACTTCATAAGCTTTTGGCAGCTGAGCACAATTGAAGCGTTGTAGGTGGAATTCTTTCCCAATCATGCTTGATGTACAACTTAAGTTGCTCAGCAGTCTGGGATCTCTATAATGTATCTCTATAATTTCTCATATTTTCAGCTTCATTATGCATCACACATTTCCACTCAGTGAAAGGTCTGAGCCAAAGGCAGGCCAATCTCATAACTGCAACAATCAGTTACTAATCTATCCTGATAATGTTGCATCTAATTAGCAGCTGATGATGGACCCATGACCCGTTATAGGGTTTGTCTGTGTGAACCGTAAAAACGTGCATTCAGTTAATGTACAAGTTAATTGTGACTCGGGTATGGTTTTACGTGCCCGGTATCCTGGGTCCATTCACTCATCCTGCAGCACAGCAGTGAGGAGAACACGCTGGTTTTGCTATCTTGTGTTCTGTTTAGCTTCATTATGTCCTGTTAATTAGTTCCACCTGGTTTCAGTTGGTTTATTTATTTCACCTGTGTCTTGTTTGTTTTACTTTGGTATTTACACTTCCTGGTTTCTGTTCATGAGTGTGGATCATTAGTCATCTTTAGTTTTCCTGTACGAGCTTGGTGCAGTTCCTGTTATGATAATAAATCCTGCATCTTTTCTGCCTCCTGCTTCCTGCCCGCCTTCAGGTTCTCATTTCTGCACCACCCCTACATGACACCCACCTGTGTAACGTTGCCCCTGTCCCAGCTGTTGTCTTTTAGGTTTTGAATTTAAAACAAGTGAATTGGGGGGGGGGGGGGGGGGTGGTGAAATGCCTTTTCCTTCCCCCCTCCAAGACCCAGCAGAATAACTTAACCCCACTTCAGTCCAAACAGTTTAGGCTTGGTCTCCAAAAGAATTGTCATTTTGGCAGAGTTGGGAACCATCTGCCCCTTCAATTTGTTTTTGGTTTGGGTTTTGTTTTTGTGGGTTCTTTGTGGTTTTAAAAGTTAATATTTCATGCTACAATTAGATCTGAGTGAAAATTTGACAGAAACAGCTACATCTGCAAACTTTTAACCACTTACATGAAATTAAACAGTACCTAAGTTACTACAGTCACATTTGTGAAAAACATATAAAAATTGCAATAAAATGAAGGTTGGAATGGAAATAAATCTTTTTCTCATATTCATATTTTATGTAGTTAAATTGGTTGACAAGTCAAAATAAAGACAAGTTTGCTGTTTTTATTGGCAGATAAGCTTCAAAGCGTAAAACCATCATAAGTGCTTTTACAGTTTTCTCATAACATGTCATTTGTAATAACAACTCTTATCAAGCTTTACTGTAGTAAATTAAATTAACTGAAACTACTCGAAACATGTCCAGAGATAGAAGCTATAGAACAGCCCTGTTTTATTTTACATTTATGTGGCCTGGATAATGTGAGAAAACAGCTGCGTGCACTCTCAGAAATAGAGGTATGAGATAAGGACGTTTATGTACCTTTACGTACATTTTTTAAGAATTTTCTCTCAAAAGGGTTCAAATTGATAAAAAGTACAAATTTGTGCCAGTTTAACCCCCTGTAGCATTGAAAAATGTGTGTATTGACACAAAGCTGGCAGTAATTTTAATACTCACAGTAGCATAAATGTAGTTCAAGTAATTAGAACATCATGTTTTAATTTTCTAATTATATAATATTTATTCATTTATTGGTGTCTGATTATTGTTATAATCTATATTTTATTAACTATTATTAATCATTTTAACATGATCCTGTTTTAATAAAGTTTAACTGGTACAACTTAATAAAGTACAAACATGTACCAGGACTGAAGGGTACAGGAATGTCTCTGGAAGGAGTACACCCCCAGCGACAAGCAATCGTACCCTTTTAGGTACAAGCTGGTACCTCTACTTTTGAGTGTGTGAAGCAGCTAAACATCACAAATGACATTTTTCTGATCCAACACTCAGACAGTCTTGGTGGACAACCTTCTCTAGCCAGCTTTGTTGTGTTACTATTTTCTCTAGCTTCCAGAAATACAGGAAAACGTGAGGGAATGCTTGTGTGAGAAACTGTGGAAGGGTTGTGGTTTGATGTGAAGTGAACAAAAGGCTTGCTGAGAATGAACTCTGCTGAAAATGTTGATAATGACAAGTGTAAGTTTGGGGATCATGCCAAGATCCCACTGTGCTGATGATAGTGCAGATCAAGAGAAATTATTTGCACAGCATGGATAAACTCACCATCTCAGCTTAGACCGTCTCCACCTGTCTAAACCTTTGCAGACTTATGAGCCAAAGAACAAGCTGATGTGTGTAGCTAATCTAGTTATTTCTCCGCATGATTTTCTTCAGTTATTATCATGCAAATAGTTTCAGGCTTTGCGTTGGCAGATCTTCATTACATGTCGTTCTCCCTCTCTGTCACTCCCAATCCTACAGCAGGTGCAATGTGAAGCAGTGTTACAGAGGAAATTGAATTCACGTCAACATGTAGTAATTCACCCCGTTCACAGGCATTTCCTCCCTCTCGCTTTCCAATAACATCAGATTACACACAAAACCTCCGTTCTACCCCAGGTTCACCATTTGTGCTCGCATCAATATGAGCTAACAAGTCTCAGGGGAACAGTAGATCGCTGTTATCTTAACTAAATGAATACAAATGATAATCACCAACATCACAATGACTGTCTTATAGCTGCCTTGAAAATAAATGGAAATGTCAGTGTGTTCTTTTTCCTTTTACAACTGATCTGTTCGATTAGTTAAAAAGAAAAAACACTGAAAGTGAGAAGAAGAAAGTATCTGAGCAGGCATGCTGACATACAGCATATTAAAGCATTTCAAAAAGCCATGTTTTCAGATTAATGAACGTAGCTCCTTGCTTAAATTAGGCTCTCTATCTTTCAGAGGATTTCTTCAGTGTTTCACTGATCCAGCCCATGCTGACCGTTAGAGAGGTTGCATGTTAGAACACCTTTATGCAGGTTTGAGCACTCACCTGGGGGGGCTTTGCATTGATATTTCACATTACTTGCCAATGCTGGCTTTTTATCAGTGTATTTTTTCCTGGTATGTTTGCATCACTTGCCTTCAGATCTGAACCCTCATTTTCTTATGATTGCCTAAGGCTTACGAAATGAAAACAAAGAGTTGAGACCAAAAGTATTTTACTCATTCACTGTAGTGCTTTCATCCTGACAGAACAGAGTACACTAGGAGCACAGGCACACAAGCAAAACTGCTCCTGCACTTTAATTTCCTCGTCCACATCAGTGTAGAAGACATTCACGAGCCACTGTGGAACCAATAAATAGCACTTAAAAGATATATATAGATGATATCTAATAAGCACCTGGATAAGACATGGCTTATTTGAACAGTTAATACTGATGAGGGCAACAGGCAACAATAACAAAGATAAAACAACAAGGACCAATGACATGAACCAACAGCATGGACCAACAACAGAAAGAAACATTAACCAATCACACAAGGTAAAGTCGTACAGAGAACTACAACAACATCTACACGTGCAGTAAACACAATATGTAACTTTTACATATGCAACATCTACATGAGCAACACACACATTAGTTCATGTTGTTGTATAGCTTGTTGCTCACATCATCAATAACTGTTGAAATACGCAAAGTCTGATCCAAGTGTTGATTAGATATTCCAAAAAATGTTTAGCTTATGATCTCACTGTATTTGCCTCAGTCATAAATTAGGACAGCAAAGGGTTAGCCTCAGCTAATGATGTAGGTTATTTTTAATGGCCGAAAGCTTTAAAAACCTTGGAGTTTGGGGTACTGGATATAAATGTGTACCTAGGACTGCTTTGCATGGTATTTAGTGTCTGGGCTACCGAATTCAACTTATTGAAACTTTAATCTGACACAAGGGGGCATAATTAACTGATTAATGAATTTATATACACCTAGGGCCAGATTTATTAAGATCTCAATTTGCATGTACTAAATAGCGTGTGGGATCTAGGATTTAGCGTGTGGGGCGGGACCGTGGTTAGCACCTGAGCTACTAAGATTGCTGACGCAAAGGACTGCGGGTGCAAAG
>JBAMHV010000005.1:15078610-15101589 GCA_037177535.1 Pseudomugil gertrudae | reverse complement strand
AGCTATCTTGCTATCTCATTTCTACATCACTCACATGTATGGAAGGAAAGATGACAACAGACCCCAGGTTAAAAAAAGCGAAGTTCTCCTTTAAGAACCTAACATTTATTGCGTTAGTTAAAAAAGGTTCACTTCAGCATGGAAACATGGTGATCTCTTGCTTCCACTGTGGTGCTATTACTTCAGGTGAAATGGGAGACCAGCTTTCCCTGTACGGTATGTTTAACACACCTTGCCTTCACTAACACGACCACTCAGTACTATCCTCCAGGACTGTGTGTCTGCTCTTCCCTCACCATGCTTTAGCTGACAAAGAGGGATGCCTTGAAGATTTTTTGCCTGTCCAAAAACAAAGAGCAGGAAGACAGAGAGCACAAAACCCATTTTCCCCCGTTTTCTCTGCGCAATTACACAGATAAAGCTTGGAGAATTGGGTTTCTCTTTCTTTGAAATCCAGGCTGAAATGGCGTTAAAAGAGAGCAAAGAGATTTAGGAAAATGGCTTATTGTTGCCATTTCTTTTGTTTGATTTGCAAAGCTTTGTGTACGCCTGCTCAACACTGAAAATTACACACAGCATGAGGAAGAGTATGCGTTTGTGTGTGTGCAAAACTAAAAGGGGAGAACAACTGTGCTTTTGAGTTTTGTGGTATGTGTTTATGTATTTGTCAAGAGACCTCTTCCACCACTTTAGGACCTGGTGCTTTGCTCTGGTGTTTACAGTGTTTGAGCTGCACATGATATGTTGGCAGGGGCGTTGTCATGGCTGAAACCAGAGAAATGTCTGAATGCCCAATTAGACAAGGGAATTGAGTAGAAAGACATTCCCTTCATCCCTCTGAGGTCCTCTGAAGCAAGATTTACAATTCTTTCCACTAACAGTGAGAAGCCTCAATCTCCATCCCCTGCAGGCATGTGCAGCTAAGTCAAAACATAAAAAAGCAATAGAGATAAGACAATTTTAGATATGGGAGCTCACGCGTTATTAACATATGGAGAAGACTATTCAGCTGCATTATCCATACTGTTGATTGGACACTGAAGAGCTTCCTTCAGTTTCCAATTGTAAAGAAAATAAAGGATGCAGTGAAGCATATATCTGGACTATTGTTATATTTGTTCAACTGAACAATCATGACAGCACATGGCTAATTAATAGCAGTTTCTAAGAAAGAGATGCAACTGCCCCTACAGTTGCATACAGCCTTGGTGCTTCTTTCTGAGTGGGAATACATATGATGTATTTTTACAGTTTAACTGCTTAATTATCAGCTGAGTTTAGAGTTTATAATTCTCTAATCTGACCCAAGAGAAAATGGGGAAAAAGTCTATTTTTTTAATTGAAGTTTTAATTTGAATAACAATCCAAACCTACAGTTTCCAACTGAGGATTTTCTGATGAACAAGGCATCTAAAAGATCAAATTTGGGCTAATTTTGATATAGAAATGGAATTTTTTAGGATGCGTAAGATACAATAATTGGCACATTTGACATGCCAATGGGCTGCAAGCACTCCAGAATCCATGGTAGTTACCATGAGGCTCTGCAGCTTCTGTTGCTTTTTGCAAAGTGCATAGAAAAAATACTTTAAGACCAGAGTCTGGTCACTTCCAGGCTTTATCTGGCTTTTTTGATTCCTTGCAGTTTTTAGCGAGCCGAGGTGCTCACCCCGATATCTGACTTTTCTGACACTGAAACAGTGTTCGCTCTGGGACAGAACACAAGCTATATCAAAGTAAAACATCCAGAGGTAATCTTTGAAAGACCTGGATGACTGTTCAGCTTATTCTCCTTTATTCACTACACACCCTTCCTCAAACAAGATATATATTGCTCTTTACTTTATTGTTTTTTTTATTACAGAATGACTATTTGGCTTTAAACACCCAAATTCATATAAAGCAATAATTATCTTAGCTGCCAATTCCAGTTTACCAGCTGGCCAAAGATACCTATGAACACCTGAGAGCTGTGTAACCATAGTTATTATTTCTAAATGATTCCAAGAGCAGGACACTGTAAGGCAAATAAACATTAGTACTCTGGAAGAGACATCCCCTGATGTGTGCTCCCTCACTGACCTGGCTCTTTTTAAGTCCAAACTCAAAATATATTTATTCTGACTGACATTTATTTGTATTTTACAGATATACTGTTTTATTATAAAATTGCATTTACCTGTGTTCCAGTTAAACACCAGTTTAACAAACAACAAATCAATCAATAAAAAAATATTGATTGATTGAGTACTGGCTGGTGGAACTAATGACTCGGTAACAAAAAGGAGAATTCTTTGTTTTAAATCAAGATTAAAGAAAAAAACTCAAGAATTGTTAATTTCCTGTATAAATAAATCACCTTTGAGGTCCAGGTTGCGGGCTCCATTGGAGTGCTGAGTGACGGTGCGCGAGTCGATCTTCAGAGTATGTACGTTGTTGGCATCCCGGGACACCACCACATTGTGCCACTGGTTGTCGTTGAGAGGCTTGTCTGAGTTGCCCTTCATCAGTGACGGGCCGTTGCCGAGATCGAAGACATAGTGGACGTAGCTGTCAAGACAGAAATCGCCGTAAGCAGTGTGCATTTTGGTAAATAGTGGTGGACACTGTGATGGTTGGTTGCAGCCTCAAGCATTTCTCCACAAATCATGATTCCTGTGAGATAATTTAGGAGAAATATGTAAATATGAAGAAACATGTAAATACAGAAAAGTCCTGTTTGCCTATGGACAGTGGAGGTAGCACAGTTCTCTGGCTTGGACAAATGTGGCTTTTTTTGTCTTTTGGATTAAGATTATTGTGACTGTTTTGTTCAAGGTATGCATTTTTCCTGCCTTAAAAACAACTCTTTTATGTTGCCGATTGTTTTTGTGAGGCAGAACAAGCACGGGCTTTGTGCACTGCAACAGTCCTGAAACGAAGCACAAAAGAAAAAGAAGATACAGAAGGAGGGTTTACAAGCAGCTTTTAGGATAATACAGTTCACAAACCTAACCAGTTTTAGTGTTTGCTTGCTTTTTCCAGTTTCTATATTTACAATAAAATTTTCTCAGATCGATGGGTTGTGCCAACAATTAGACATAAGCATTAATCACGTGCCAACCAGCTGCTTAAAAGCAACATATAAACTGAACACAAAACGTTAGGAAATGTGTATTTGGTGGACTCTTTTGTTACAGCAATGCTTTTTGGTAATAAATCTTATTTTGCTGAAAAGCCTGGTTATCCCCCTTCTAAATGGAGCCACATTTGTAAGGTAATCACTTGTGCTGGCTGTGCAGCAGAGTTGAATATGTGGGTTGTGCTCATGGAATCTTGCCAAATCTTTTCCATCCATGCAAAACTGCTGATTCTGCTGTTAAATGCCTTCCACCATCAGGCTTGGAGTCCAGATTCTGCCTATGAAACCTGGCATCTCAAACTGTGCTAGGGTAACAGCTTTTGATGAAACAAGTGTGATGGTGTGGGAAAACAAATGCCATCATTGAAGCAAATCTCAGTGCAGAGACATACCATGAGATTCTGCCACAACCTTTAATCTCCACAGTCTGTGTCTAAACCCTGTCCTCAAACATGACAACACTGTCGGGCCCCCACTGAACAGAGTATATCAGTCAAAGAGGATGAAACAGCCTGCTTGCAGTGCCTGCAGGATCAGTGTTGTAATGCTGTTTGTGCGTGAGTGACCAACACAACCACATTGTCTGACTTGTAACAGATGCTGGTTGAAGAGTGGGATGCAAGCCACAGCAGTGTGACCAAGCTGGTGACGAACATGAGGAGAAGAGGCAAGGATGTTGTAGCTGCATGTGCTTCACGAGGTTGCTGTTTGTTAAATAAACAAATTGATAAATAGCCATTGTGTTTAATTTCTTGACACTATAATCATTTGGTACAATAAATGGCACCAAAAAAAGAGTGAACAGCAGAGCTGTTGGGCATTTTTCTGGTTTCTCATAGACATTGCCTACATACTCACCTCCGCTGTTAATACCAAAAATCAATTTTCCCTTCTTACGCAGCTCTTTCTAAAAGGGAAATAAACAAGCTTTAAATTGTTTAAGCATTATTACCAAGAAGCGTTGTTACAATAAAGAAGTAATCCACCAAACAGTAATTTGTTTAATTTATGAGCTCAGTTTGTTATGTGAAGCAAGGAGCTAGGCTGTTAATGTGATCAATTGGGTTACAATTACTGATAAACACTAAATACACTTACATTTAGCTTTCTCTGACTCATTGCAGAATGAAGTGACTTGCTGATCTTTAAAAAATGATTAATTAGGTTTGGCTTTATGTTGCTGCAAGAATGCATACTGTTTAAACACAGAGGTAGGCTGCTGTGAAAACAGAGATGGCTTTACAGCATTAAACCAAAGACAGCACTTATAACAATAAATTAATAAGATGTCTGCCCTCATTTAATGTCAATAAAGGCAAGGGGCCAATCAATATGAGGTAAAGTATACAAGCCTCTCCACTTAATTCTTTCAGCTAATAAAGAGAAAAGAAACTCACCCTTTTACCAGCTCCACAACTATAAAGTCACTCCCGTCTCCAGAGTTAAAGAGCATCAAACCATCAGGCGTGGTAGTTTTAAACTGAAAGAAGAGGTGCATGGAGGCGTAAGCTTGTAATGTGGCCAGCGCTAGGTAGCTGCCTTTCGTTCGAAACGTCACCGGATCTGCAATAATGTGGCGCATGCCGAAGCGTGCGTTCAGCTCGCAGTATGAGATGTCCCCGTTTTTACACTGGTCGAGGTATGGCACACCGTTGAAGTTCAGGCTCTGGAGATGGCCGATGAAGTTTGAGGGCACCACAGAGATGAAGCGGCGCTCTGTCATGATGCCTGTTTCAATGTTGTGGAACTCAAGCCGCGTGTGGGCACCAGTCATCTGGCCTGAAAGCAGGGAAAGATACGGAACAATGATGTTACAGTGAAATGCTCAGTGCTGGAAGCAGTCCATCCCTGAACTAAATTTCAGGTTAACGCCATCATAAATGCTCTTTTCAAGTTTTTTTGGTTTATTTTGTTACTTGTTTGCACTGGATTAGGGTTCATGATTTAACTACACAAATTCATTTTATGATTGACATCCGTTTTACAAACGATAAAGCAAAAAAAACTCTTGTTCGTGATCTACATGTACAAGTTTACACTCAGCCAACTGCTTGGTAACATGGATATCTAAGTACTTCAGGAAATATTAATCTACTAAGATTTTTACACACAGCTACCTTGCAGGTTAGTTAGGTTAGGAGAGAAGGGTCAAGAGAACAGAAAACCTGAGTGGTAGTTATCTGGGTGCCTTTCTGGCGTTGGATCTCAAGGAATCAACAGACTTGTTCAAAATAACAGAAAGGCAAAACAAACAAAAAAATACACAACAATATTGCATACAACCAAGTTATGTAGAATAGCATCACTGAACACACAACCTGTCCATTATTAGAGCAGATGGGTTATAGCAGCAGAAGGACACACAGGGTGCCACTCCTGTCAGCTAAGAGCAGGATGATGCTACAAAACTGGACAACAAAAGATGAAGAACCGTTGTTCAATGTGGTGAGTCTCTATGAATGTGGAGGTGATATCACAGTAATTACAGCCTGCAAATCACAGTTGTTGAATTTATTTTGTCAACAATTATTGGAAATGCCGCTCATATGGAGCAGGATCTCTGAAGATTGTTTTGAACATCTTGCTGAAGCTGTCACACCAAGCATCAGGGCAGTTCTGAAGGAAGAACGAGGTCCAACCCATAACCAAGAATCACATTCACTGTCAGATGGTGGAGAGTAAATGTGTATTGGCTGTGTTGCAGAAGAATTATCCCTGTAAGCTTCAGTTAAAGCTTGCCCAGCCTTCGGGGGGGACATCTCCTCCCGTTACCTTCGTAAGAAGCAGTTTGTGGATCAGTCAGGACTTTACTGGGTCATTCTTTACTTCTGACCTCAGCATGCCCACTTGTTTTCACTTACAAACCTTTTTCTCATTTTCTCTTTTGCCTTGCCATCCTTTTGCCTGGGGCACAAGAACTGAGAGAGCCTGTGTCTGCAATTCATCGCTGGACTTTTCTGCTATTTTCTCAGGAGGCAGCAGAAATCATTCCTCTATTTCTTTCATTGCTGAAACTCACAATACAGTATGCATGAAAAATAATAACCTTCTGTACTCTAAGTTACACTGAATTTATTCGTTCAACCTTTTTTAAATCTGTGCAGGTTTGCAAGGGTTTTCTCTCATTAGCATCGTATCATGAGTGTGAATAAATGTGGCGTGTCCATAAGTTTGTACTGGACAAAGGTTTTAATATTTAATTGCTGATGTGTGATGAAAGAAATTATTCAAAAGCTTACAACATTTCTGGTACTTAATAAAGTTTTCCCGTTTCCCAGATATTATTTCTCTACAAAAGCTTTTTACCAAAAAAAAAATAAAATAAAAATTGTGTCCCAAACATCCAACCAACCTTCTACTGTGACGTTGTCCACAGACAGCTGCAGGCTCTTGCCTCTCCGCACAACTTTCACCGTGTGCCACTCGTTGTCATTCAGCTTCTGTCCCGCGAACAGCGTTTCAGGTCCTTTACCTGTGGGGGATGAATTCAAATCACAAACAGCACAGTGGAAATCATGTGTGCTCCTACCCACACGCCTACGCCCTGACACACTCACGCAGTTCGCTCAATAAGTGACATCAAGAAAACCTTCATGTTTGCAAAAAACATTCACACTAAAACACACAAACTGGACACAAAGAAAAACTAAATGTCCTGAAATCTCAGCAGGACAAATAAGACACCCTTGAAAGTTAATCTGAGCAGGACGCAATGATTTTTTCTCCTCCGAAGCATTTTAATGACTGACTTCAACAAACAGAAAAGAATCTTAAAAGCACCATAAGCTGGGCATCTGATGGGCGAGACCAGACGGATTAACTACTCCTCCCCAATAACTCTCATTCCACTTCTGTACTCCAATTCCCTCTGCTTCTGCTCTCCTCTCATGTGTCAGAGCTGCCACTGAAGGAGACAGTTCAATGCAATGGCATATGGTGTTGCAGAGATGCTTATTAGAGAAATATTTACATAAGCAGGGAACAGGCTATTTATATCTTGAACATGACAAAGCCTCACTGCATCAACATTAGAGAGAAAATAAATCTGAAAATTGTTGGCAGGAGGAAGTGACAATTGTAGAAACAGCAGATTATGACTAAGAAGGGAGTGATGAATCCTTCTCCCAAAGTATGAGGATGAACTGGTGTTATTCATGGCAGAGTCGTGACAGTGGCTGATGCTGAGGAACAGCTGTGCAAGAGTTTGCTTAGTGATTCAAGATCAACAAACATGAGTCGGGAAGTAAGGAATACCTCAGCGTTGGAGAAAAATCCCTGAACATGTGGATTCAAAGAAAGCACATCAGTAGTAAGTGTCATAGGAGACACCTGCCGTAATGACTGATGGGAGAAGAGGAGTACATTTTTGACAATATCAGGAAGCATTATATGACAGTTAAGCAGGATCCAGCAGTGGCCTTAGCAGCTGGTAAATGGAGACACGGCATCAACACCGAGCATCAATATCACTGATCATTAGTTTACTACAGGTGCAACATGTGTCACCACACTCCAATACCAGGTTCAGTCACTTTTTCCAGCTCCGAGTATTACACCAGCTACTTGACTCAATGATATAGTGCAACTATGTGATATAAGACCCCTCGTCTCAGTTGTGTACAAAATTATTTAGTCCAGAGGAAAAAAACATCCCATCAATTTGTAGCCCCGCCTGGCAAACACACACAAGACCCGCAAGGGAATTGTTTTCCCATTTACACCTGTTACTTTTTATATTAGAGAATTTTTCCATGGGCCTTTTTGTCTTCAGCCACATGAAATTGGATGGAGAGACTTTTGATCATTTCAAGTGTGAAGTAAATACAGGAAGAACTGACTGCTATAGTGTTATAGAGAACAAAAGTGGATGGGGATGTCAGTGGAAAGGTTGCCCTAATAGGGGTGAAATATGAAATCGAACATGATGACATGGGGATGGGGGGGCAAGTAAACTAAACTATTTGGGCATTTCTGCTGTCAGTGCATGAGACATGGTTACAATGGATGCTCGCTCACATAACCATTATGATCTGAAATGGTAAGTCAGATTTCACATCCACATATACGACCAAAACTAAAATATGTTTTCTTAATAAATATCACATATTTGTGTGCGGGATGTTGCAATACATCGACATAGACATTCTAATGAAAGAACATGTGATTTTAATTTGATGAGAGGGAGTGATTGCATTCCATCATGAACAATATCTTCTCGTATTGGTTGATCAATTAAATAGGATCAAAATAGTTGTAGAATATGGGATGTTAGCGAACATCCGATCATCAGAGCAGCCTCTGAACTGATAGTGTCATGAGATGTGTGAGCTACACTAAGGATTGATATCTGGCCATTTTATAATAGTCATTGGCTGTTTTTTCTACTGATTGCTGATAAAAATGTTTCTCCTTCGGCTCTTGTACAGCAGTATCTCTCTGCAGCAGTCATCACGTTAGGCTTTGTAGCAATATCCCACCTACAGCCCTCACTGATTGGCTACACAGCACGAGACAGCCAATCAACACTGAAGCTTAGATGGAGCTCCACAGAGAGCGGGGAGACGACTGAAGGTAACAGAAAATGTTGAAGTTGCAATAAAAAAACCTCTGTGCGGAAGTTTTAGAAACACCACAATCTTATTATTATGTTTCCTTTTCTTTGTTTAAACGCTTAATGGAGTTTGGTGGCACATGCATGAGACATGATTCACTATGCTGGATAGTTTTTACTTGACATTATTGACAACAATGCGGCTCAGATGTGTTCAGGTAGAAAGCAAAACTCATGAGACCCACTGGATGTATACAGGGTAAAACTTAAATATGCTAAATTGTTCACATGTAAAAACGTGAACGTCTGTGTTCATTCATCACGTTATGTTCACTGACATATATGGGAATATGGTGACTCATTAACCTTGTTAATGAGTCACCATATTGCCATATATGAGTAACTATAGCAACGCATGGTGTCTGATTCTGAAAGACTCAGCTATTACATATTAGTACATAACAAATTAATCAATGAATTGTAGGCCCATCTATATTACAGTGCTCTAACCAAGACCTGCAAATAAAATGTTAACAAGATTTAACAAATTTACTTCGCAAAAAAGAAAAGTGGTAAATTAATGCAATTATAAATGAATTTATTAATAACAAGTCAGGTAACCACTGAAATATTGTTTTCTAAACTAAAAATGCTATTGGAGATGTAAATGCAGGTAATAACATTTTTAAAACTTTATTTCAGTAACTTAAGGAGATATCTTTTTGTTTTTATATAATGAATCAACTCTTTAAACCTTTTCATCTGAGATTTGTATCAGGTTTTAATTTGTTCTACAATAGTTTAAGGTCTATTTTCACTGATTTTCAGTGTACAAAAACAAACACTAGCAGGAATTCCTACTAATCCCAAGTGTGTTATTCTGACTTTTGACACCATAAAGTACATTTTACTGCAAATGAATATTGGTTGGGATTGGCTCCAGCCCCCCCACGACCTCATTCAGTAAAAAGCGGTAGAAAATGGATGGCTGGATGAATATTGGTTCTAAAAATCAGGTATTGGTTTCCTGAATTACAAATAATTGGTTTTGATTAAAAAAAAAAACCTTATGTTGACTTATAACTTGGCACAGTGACTTTGATTATGGCCAATCCTAGAACTGTGACTCTGCAGCATCCCAAGGTGGCGAAACCACACTTCTCAACTTTTTTTTCCATTCAGGGTGTCATTTTACATTCACAGTGCCACATTCCAGCAACTGGATATCAACACCTTTTAAATGCATGCCTGATTCAGCAAAGAAACACACAATAATATCATAAATGAGGAAAATTCAGAAGAAATGGGAAAGAACACGAAATAAGACAATAATCAACAGAGGATAGATAACAAAAGTAAGAAAATCTGTATATCTTCTTTAAAGTGGCTTTAAAGTCATCATTATGCAACGAGAAAAGTCCAGATGAGAGTAGCAGAGATCATGTTTATCATATCTCAGCTTCTGCTCATTGGCTTCATGTAAAATTCAGTAAAGTATTTAAAGTTTATCTTTTCTCTTTTCTTTAACACAACGGAATAGAATAGAAAGCCATGACTGTTGCTTAAATACATGGCAACAAACCCCCTAAATTTTGTATTCATATGAGCAAACAGGTAACACTTTAAACAGAACACTGAAAATGTACCATTACATACTCCATGAGTCATTAAGCCTTTAATACACCCACTGGCAAAAAGTATTCATTGCAAGCGTTGCTTAAAATAACAGGGAATCTGAGCTCATTAACAAAAGAGCTGGCAATTATTAAAATGCAATTAATTCTCATCCTGACACTTGTGCCCTCTCCCTTTGTCCTGGGTGTCAGGAGGCCAAAGTGCTCTAATCATCTTAATAGAGGCTTCCTATCTTCATCATCTCGCCGTCCTTTAACACTCTCATTTCCCCCAAGAGTTTCTTAAAGTGTCAAGCAGGAGCTTTAAGACATGTCGACGTTTTTCACAAGCTTACAAATGGTTAACGCTGTGGTTTATTTTCATTGACTGTGTCAGAACACCATAAGTGAGAGGTGTGATCTTTGCAGGCGTTTCTATAATTACCAGCAGTCATCCATCATCGGTTGCTGTGTTTTCTGTGTAAACAACTTGATTAATGCGATTGGATCAATGGAACACAAGCCTTCAGCCAATGGCTGCGGGTCGTTGCCATCAGTCTCTATTCAGGCTTTGTGGCTGCTGCTGTTTTGCTCTGAGTACTTGAGCACAGTTGTATAATTATTTTGTCAAAACCCTAATCAAAACAACTTGAGAAACTGAAGCTGATCATCAGTCTGCTGCGGTCTAATGACAACAACATCTTTGACATGTAAATTCAGGAACAAAAGATGGAAGAAAACTGTTTTCTCTCACTGTGTGGCACAGAGATGATGGCAATGCTTAAAAATGTCATGCTATGGACCAAATAAGATAGCATATCTCTCTAGCATAATGAATGCTCATTTTACTGCTTCGTGTTCAATCCTAAGCATGAGGAGTTATTCTTTTAATCTACCAATGCCAGAAATTCAGTAGGACACAGTCACTTTTAACCACATGGCAAAGCTTGAACATCATATCATCCCCCTACCACAGACAGCCTCTGGCAAATCTGCCCCTGCAGTCATGCATAGAGGCAAGCTATCTCGACTCAGTCAGTTGGTAGTCGCTTAAACATTCATAGTTGAGCACTAAGCACTAAGACCGTGAGTGGTAACTGCAGGGTGACTATATGAGTTGAAAGGTTAATACTTACTAGGATTTTGTGAATGAGCTAACATGACAGCCTATTGCTGCATCATACTGGTGCCTACTGACAAAACACCCTGATAAACTGCATGTCCCAAATAAAAGTCTCAGTAATATTTCATCAGACTGGCTTTAGCTTTCATTATGACACACATCTGTGGTGTCAAAATAGTCCATAAGCTTCTGCAAACTCACAACATATATTTCCACATTTCTATCCAGAAGCAACATTACTTGTTTGCTAAGATCTTGTATTGATGATGGGAGAGTGGTGCAAAGTCTTCTCCAGAACACATCAGAAACTCCTGAAAGGGTTCATGTCTGGACTCTGTAGTGGCCAATCCATGTGTGAAAATGATCTTTCACAATCTGAGCCCCATGAATCCTGGCATCATCATCTTAATTTACCAGGCCGTCAGGAAAGATGAAATAACCTGCTCTTTCAGTATGCGTAAGTAATCAGCTGACCTCATTCTTTGAACACATATTGTTGCTTAACCTAGACCTGACCAGCTGCGGCGACCCCAGATCAGAACCCACCCCTACCATCTTGTATAGTAGCCATTAGGTATGATTTCTGGATCACTTCATCTGCCTGCCTAGTGGTTTTCTTATGGTTTCAGAGCTGTTTGGTTGCAATGTGTGATGTATTTACTTTTGTGGCACTTGATCCTTACGTAGGCATGACAACCAAATTTGTATATACTAGCTACTTCAGCTGTACTAGTCCATTTTATGTTAAGATACCATTATTTTAAAAGAGATATATAATTCTTCCTTTTAACATATAAATCAATAATTTATTGTCTGTATAAAACAGAACCACAATGCTTTAGTCTGAATTCCTGCTTATTCTCGCTCCACACACACCTTATAACCCTGTTTTGAGGTGTGTCTTCAGAGCAACTTGTTTTGGTGCGGTCTCTTTACATGTCAGTAATTAGTAATTTATTAGTAAGTTTACAATAAATGTCAACAACGGAAAACTTATCCGATTCACAAAATTTCTTACCCTGGAGTCCACGAGCTTATTTGGCAGACCCACAACAAATATTGTCACATAAATTGATAAAAAACGTAATCGAGAATAGAGAAACAAACTAAAAAACATGACCAAAAAGAATATAAAGATATATGAGCCGCATCAGGAGGGAATACATGGACATTGCTTGCATTCCTAAATACTTAGAAGTGGATTTAAGGGCTAAAACAGTGGATTTTGCATATGTACCCTCTAGGCTCCATGCAGCACGCATATTAATGTCTTTTGTATGTAAGTCTCAGGTTAAGATGTGAATTTATGAATGTTTTTATTTGTATTTATTTATCTGTTTTATTTATTTATAAAGCTGGTGTACAGAGCTCTTTTTACACCCAAACCATCTTTTCCACATCCCCTGCCTTAAATTCAAACTTTTGTTATAAAGCACTTCTTTTCAGAATAAAAACAAAGTGTTTTACACATTTACAAGCAGTCAAACCCCTTCATTTAAAAATAATTTATACAAAAATGTATGCCAGCCTAAGATCGTGACCCATACGGACTAAACATCCAGAGCTCTCTGCTCTGGACGTCCGAGTTGAGAGAAACAGAGAAAAAATGCAAAGAGGATGGCAGACACCAGATGATAGATTTTTTTTTTTACTTAATGCAGCAAATAAAACACTGCCAGAGAGCAAATGCTGACGAGAGGGAATAGTTATGCTTGGCGTCTTTGTGGCTTCATGTAAGATGAAGAAAGATTGAAACAGATGTTTTCATATCACCCCTGTTTAGCAAGACAGACAGGTGCTGTAATCAAAATGGAAATGTAGGTTTGAGCACAGGCCTTCATGCTCATGAATTACATTTCACAGCCAGGTGACGGACCTCAGGCAACACCCCCCCCCCCTACCTTTTATGCGTTCCCATCTGGGAGAGCATATTGTGACAGATGTTTATACTGGTGTATCTAGCTACTTAAACAAAATATACAACCTCTGCATGCTGTTTTAGAAACATAAGCACCATTCATATTAGCCTCAAGATCTAATAAATCAGTACTTAAAACGTATCACTCTGATTAAGGAGAAAACTGACAATACAATACAAAAAAGAAAAAAAAATATACATGATATTGTGTCAGCAATAATTACAGGTTTTACCTGAATATCACTTCATGTCTGCTCATGAACCAGTTAATTATATAAAACAATTACAAATAAATAAGTAGCCACATAGCTGATATAAAAACATGGACTTTTGTGACTTTGGTTGGACGAAGCAGGAGCTGGTGGGTGTTTCTCAGGTGTACTGTAGGCCACGGACTGAGACCACAGGCTTTGTTGCGTCCTACATTCGTGGGAGGTTTGTGTTTGTATCTGTACATGTGTGAATGAGAAAAAGCTTGCTCTTCTGTACCACCTTTCAGAAAAGAGCAGTACAAGCTGTGCACAACAGATAGATCTCCCACACGGCAGCTTGTTTTCTTACTGTGCAAACACGCTGGTCCTTCTAATTAGACCCTGTCGGGACGAGGATGAAGCAAGTTTTAGTGATAAAGGTGCTGTTAAAATCTTAATTCAGGCCTTGGGGTTATGGCGTTACTGGCAGTGAGGGGTTAGTAGGGCGAAGTGTATATGTGTGTGTGTTTGAGAATGCTGGAGGGCTGGAGGATGATCCAGCGTTAGTATGGCGCATTTCCTGGCCAACAAAGTACCATGGTAACACCTACTGTCGTGTGTGTGTGTGTGTGTGTGAGTGAGCAGGACTATGGCCAAACTAAGAACAACATGTGAATCTGAGAAGCTGCTTTATCTCGAGGTTTACAGATTTTTTCATGTTGTTTTCAGTGTGCGAGTGTATGTTTAAGGTTTTATCCCAACCCTGTGCCCCCTCTCTCCTTTGCCATCTGTGCTTCTGGCATACTTTCCCTGAGTTGCTAATGAAGTAATGACACACACACACACACATGCCCACACACCTTAGAAACTAACACGCTTTCTATTTTGTCTCTTGTTTCTGACTCTCTAACACTTTTCAAACAGGGGTGTTTACTCTGTGCTGCAAGCTACCGCCTGCCAGCACATGACTTATGACACTCACACAAGTGACTGATCTGTACCAGGTATCTCTACCCTCTTGAACTGCATTTCTTCAGAATATGATTGACCTGTGATTGATTTTCTTCTTCCAAATAGAACATTCCAGCATGTTGCCTCTTAAGTTCAAAAGGTTGAACGATTTCTACCATCCAAATGAATAAATCCTATAAATACTGCACAGAGCTCTGAAATACACACTGATAACACACTCCAATCTAAGATTATACATTGCTTTGCATACATTCACATACACACAAAATTGTCGAGCTTGTAATTTTGAGAAAATTGAATTGATTTTCAAGTATGTGAAGGACGTTTTATACCCTGAAGCAAACATTAATCAGAGCTGCTCCACCATAAAGCTGACCTGGAATGAACAGTGTGTGATTTCTGCTGCAATCTTGCCTACCGATCAAAACTAAAACAAATGGCAGTAGTCTCAGGACATCCTAGGGTAGGGTGCTAATATGAGTGTTGTTATCATGAGAACCATTTTGTTTTTAAAATAAAATATGTTCACAGTTGTGCTAAATGCTTATTTATTCTGATGTATTCTCAGTGTGACTTCTGTTGGTTGGTGGATCTGTTCACTGACATAATTTCCAGTCCATGTCATGATTTCCATTAAAGAATTATAACTACTACAATTTTGAATTGTATTAAATTAAAAGTATTTTTAATTTTATTTCATTGTATGTGTTACCACAATACTGACTGAGGGCCACAGGATCACCAGCATCCAGCGTTGACCCGTAGTCTTTTACCATGACCACAGAGATTCCTCCTGACTCTCTTAATGCTTTAATCATAGTGTAAAATGTTCTGTACACATGAGCCTAGCCTTTTGTTTCCCCTTTTCTAACTTTTCACAGATGTATTGCTGCCATCTGATTCACAATCAGCTTAGAAATAGTCAAATGTCTTGGCTTATGTTTTATTGGGAACGAAATGGGTTTGTGAGATTTGTAAATCATTGTTTTCTTTTTATTTACATTTTCCAAAGCATTCCAACTCTTTTTAGGATTGTTACATTTTAACTATGTCCAACATTTCTTTAAATGGCATACATGACATAATATCCGCTACAGTCAGTATATGAGGAAACTGGCTTTGCAGTGGATTATTGCATTACAAGCATCACCTTAATGAGTAGTAGAACTTCTGAGAAATAAAAAGGGGAGGGGGGGGGGTAGGTTTAGGGAGGTTACTGCATTACTGCTTTTACAGCTAACAGAAGGAAAGGCATCATAACTTTGAATGAAGTTGCAGATTTTATTTGAACATATTGTAAACATTTGGGACAGTGTAAGTACACAGGAGAGCAGAACAAATAATTTTAGTCTGGTTGATTTTAGATGTTTTTATGCACTGTTACATATTTAATGCAGTTTCAAAGAGTTTTCTTGCCACAAAATCCTCTGTTCATATTGTATTTAGTTGACAAAATGATCACACTCTGCCAAGTCTGAAATGTGTATTTGCAACCCACTGAATTCCACCACATAATGTTGACTTTTTCCAACAATAATATGACATTAAAATACTTAAATCATTTCTGGACCTGGCCATGTTTGAATAAGAACTATTTAGTTTTGGTGTTGACTTAGAAGAGAAACTGTAATATAGTGTCAGAAAAGAGCTAATTAATGCTTGCATTGAAATAAAGACTCAGCTTTTACTAAGGGTAGATGTTTCTGTAGCTTGTAAGCTGGACCAATCATCCAGCGCCACTATGTTCCTACTCACCACTGAAAACAAATCCACCCTTACACTACATCACACACTTGTTTCTCTGAAGCATTCCAGGGGCAGGAGTTCAGGAAATTTTTGGAAATCATGCCAAACCGCAGGTCCAATGCCTTTTTCCTCATGCTTGCCCCTGTGAGTTCCCCATCTTGCCAGCTTAGCCTGAAGCAGATGGGTTGGTTCAGCATGGCATCACACCAGTCGACACAGTGGCATGTCAAACAGGCAGTCACAGGGCTGGGTGAGCCAAGCCCAGCCATGCTGTTCTGCCATATGGGACCAATGTGTGCCGAGATCGCACTGGATAGGCAGACAGAATGGGTTGCGTGGCCTGATTTGACTGCAAATCAGAATAAATAGATACGGATGCCAGAGCATATATGTTCAAGTCTCAAAGTACACACTGAGAGACACACACACAGCAATTACTTTTTACCAGACTGTGGTTCAAACCGATGTTGTTCCAAGCACTGTTGAACAGATTCAAATGGAAGTATACTCATGCACAAACAAAGGACAGTTCCTTCTGCAGATGCACAGATGATGCATTTACCACGTCTGACTGCTAAAAAAGATACAGATGCATGATCCTACAGTATTCTTAAGAGCTCTGGCAGCCATCTTTTGCTCTCTTTCACGCACATACACACACACACACACACATACACACCACTTTCCGTCTGTCCTCGACAGACTGTGATGATGGCCTGTGTTTGGGAGGTTAATGACTGTTTGCTCTTCACAACCTTCACACTTGATTACTCAAGTCAGCTGATGTCTGGACAGCACATCACAGCCTTCCTTCTTCCGACTCACATATACCTTGTTTATTATGAAGGATAAGGCAGATTTAAGAGCACAGCTTGCTACATAAATGAGAACAGTGTCCACCCAGAAAATTTAAAAGAATCATTTAGAGGATTGTTAGAGCCTGACTACTACGTTTTTATAAGCCAAAACAAAGTAAAAGTAACTCTATGAGGGCGGAAAACTAAACGTTTGTTTAAAAAATAGGTAGTTGCATGCCGATCAAAAGTTTTTCAATAAAACTTTGTGTTATTATGGCGCTGCAGATGATTTAAGATTCATACTGAAATTTAGCAGAATGCAGTGAAGTTTGGCAAATTATAAACCCAGTGTGATGTCAAAGTCTAGAGAAGAGAAGAACACAGACAAGCTGCATCCTGTCTACATCCTGTCCTGGCGTTTAGGGTGAATAAGCACCTCTCCTACAACACCAACATCTGTGTGCTGTTAAAAACAACACACAATTAGCTGAATTCCCTTTTTTGCATGTCATCCAGCTTGGCAGAGGCCTGGTAAAGAGCCATTTATTTGATTCAGGGTGTTGGGCAGAGCAAGAGTTGCATCTAAAAGTTGCAGGATGGTTGATGTTACAGACCGAACTAAGGCACACCTGCTGTTAACCCTTTAATGCTATTTGTGCAGTAACCCATAAATACTGTTTCTGACACCAGATGCATCACTTTATGGGATGATCCTTGCTTAAAAGCCTTTTTCCTTTCCTTTACAATGTGATGCATGTCTTCTGCTTCCTGGAGGATACTTTTAGCATTACAAAAATTCTGATATGAACACAAAAATAGTATAATTATTCTTTTTTTTATTATTTTACAAACAATTTAGGAACTTTATTTCTTGGGTCAGGTGTTAACGGGTTCATATACCAGATATGCTTTCTGCACTCAAAAGGTATATTTATATTTTGCATGTCTTAAGAGGATTAACTAAGTGAATGTGATATTAATAATAATGCATAACACCACAGAAATAACAGGGCCAGGTCACTGGAATACCAGCCTCTGTTTACAAAATACATGTATTTAAAGTCTGCAGGATCAAACCACGACAGTGATGTTTCACTTACACATTTATTCCTTCCATCCATTCATTTAGCCCTAGTCAGTACCGTCAAATTGAATTACAGAATCTATGCTTCTACAAATACTAAATGCACGCAGTTGTCATCCAACTCAATCATTTCTCCAGCTTTGTTGTTTTCCTTTTATAAAAACCCTGCTTTGCCAGGATTGCATTTTATCAGCTTGGTTTTTTTTGTATTCAGTTTGTTCTGTGAGATAAAATGGTGTTAAATTGTTTTCTGAGAGTGTGCATACTATGGTAATTGAGTTTATTGACAATAATATAGACCTTGGCAGCATTGGTGTTATAAAAAAGATTGTTTTGATAAAAAAGAATTTGATTGCCAACTTCTCAAGTTGAACAGGATTTATTGGTTAAGTTAAAAATATAGATTGGACCTCTGAAATATAAGCTGCCTGTTCATTGCACTTAGTTTTAGGCTCTGATATAAAAAAAATGACTGATGATTAAAGAGAAAACATCAGTAAATGATGGGTAAAACCAACTTATGAACAGAACCGCGTTACACAAGAGAAGACATCTCTACCTAGATATAAATAGATGCTTTGGTATTGTTTATTAATCCCAGCCACTGGGACATGATTTTAATTAGACATTAATCAAAGGATGAGTGTATATTATTTCTACATTTCATAATGGTGCAAACAGACTTTTGGAAAAGCAGAAATTAGATTACTGCTACAGAGTTTTAAATATCCACCAACAAACGCAGGTTAAATCTAATTTTGGTGGCTAAAAAGGAAAACTTGCTGGCCAGTTTGGCAGATTGTGTTTTGTTTTTGTTTTTTCCAGGCAGTGCAATCCATGAAATGTCATACATTTACTGGCTGAGTGCTTCTTTTACTGCACATGGTAACAAGAGCTTCTGCCTGAACAAAGTACAGCCAAATGAAAATCTAAACTGAGACAAGCTCTCAGACTTTATGGAAAACGTTATTTGTAGTGGTTTGCAAGGGGCTGATGAATAAATGAGTGCATGAAATAAATACAAAATGGATGATTACAATGTACATTTTACATAGATTACCTTATTAATTAAATGGTACCAAAAATATGTTGTTATTGTCAGAGTCAAATAACTTCTGCTTCCAATCAAGGAAATGCTCGTGGATATGCAGCCAATAATTTCAGTAAAACTGTAATGTCATCATGTTAATGAAGCACCAGCTCATGATGATGAATGCTTCCAACACCTTGTTGGGTCTATACAATAACAAACACGGTGTACATATAAAGTGGACAGTGAGTGTATTTATTCTTCACAAACCACAGACCTGAGGTTTTTTCTTATACAAGTGCCTGAAATTAAATCTAAAGAGGTAGAATTATTGAAATGAACCCTCCCTCAGAGACCTGGGGTGGCCAGCTTATGATTCATGACTAGTAAATCTGCCTTCATTGACTTTCAAATACAAAAAGTGTCCTGGTTATAAATAAGATGAGCAATGGCTACATTTAAAATGCTTTCCATGAAGCAACATGAAACAGCACTATACACATAAAACTTATTTATTTGAATTGAGTTCTTTATGTCTTTATTATTATTATTATTATTATTATTATTATTATTATGTTTTTGCCCTTAAGTCATATGCAGAAAGCATTACAGGATCACCTACCAAATGGGTACTACATAGCACAGGTACATAGAAAATGTTTTGCTGCTGGTTTATAGAGGCTGATGGTTCTTACCCACATGGACTTGTTAATTTTCTGTAAAAACAAAGGTTTGGGGCAGAAAACATGACTAAGGAAACTAATATAATTCACGGGATTTACTTTGCTCCTCGGCTGTGTCTGGATAAGACCTCTCTTGACAATAATGCCATTTGGCTGCTATCTTAAGCTATCATATTTTCAAAGTGAAAGGCGCGCAGGCCTATCACTGCAGATCTAATAAAAAGCTGTGCGTTCCTGTATATGTGTGATGGACTGTGCATGCCCAAGGTGTAGATGACAGACATCTCCAAACAAGAAAGATCCTGTGGCGAAAATGGAAGTTGATAATGCTGTTAAAACAGAAAGCAGACATCCAAAGTCAAAACCTTAGTCCATTTCTGTCTTTCCCATCACTTTTTCCACAAATTTCTATCAAATCATTCTCCCTGCATCCTCTGTTACCTGTGTTGTGCCTCTGAGAGCAAATTTTTGCTTTGTGTACAACAGAGGTACTGGAAATGATTGGAAGTTGAAGATGCAGTTGCATGCTGACACAATATCCCCAACAGCCACATCTAAACCCTCACGTGTGGTGCTGCATTACAAATAGGGCCAAAAAAGATGGGAGGTGCCTGTGTTCAAGAGCACAAAACCATGTGTTTCTGTGTGGTTGCGGTGGCAGGGGAGGGACTTGTGAGCCAAGATGAATATGAAACAGGGAGGGAAGCTGCAAACCAAATATGACCCGTAGCCATGATTATCTACGCCTGCTGCTCTGACCCCCCCCCCCCCCCGTGCCAATTACAGAAATAAGGCGGTTTCAGAATGTGCAAGAGTATTCACAAGTGGGCCAGCTATTCTCTCTGATGCAAAATGTATGTTTGATGTTTGCTTGCATGCAGAATTTTTGTAATCTGATTGCTATCAGGGCCCACATTCTCCACGTTTCCCACTGTTCCTGCCACTGTGTGGGAGGGTGGAGCTCTGGTGCACTTGCATGACAAGATAACTGCTGTTGATAGCTTATAGAATTGCAGATGGCCACCGCGGGAAGACGTGCTTGAGTCAGGGAGATGTTGAGAGGAAAGATGATTTATTTTAAAGCAAGAAATAAATCAGAAAATTTACAGATTCTCCTCAAAGTTTCCGCTTCCCTGCTGGAGGTTTGGGCATACCTGACTCCTGTCTTCCCTTTCACTCTGCAGTCTCCCTCCTTTCCTTTTTTAACCTTGTCCTTACTAACCTGCATCTTACAAGTTCCCCTCATCCAGTATTATTAATTTTCTAAAAACATACCCCTATAACTGACACAGCTTTCCTTAACTTGACCTTCTTTATCTAGAGCAGTGTTTCTCAAACTTTTTCAGACCAAGGAACATTTAACTGTTGCAACAAAAACTCACAGACCACCTGATTCTAAACAGCCTAAGAACATTATGCCAATATAAACCATTCACAAGTTTACAACATAGAATGCAGCGTTGACAATATTTTTATTGTAAAATATCTGTTATTTCAATTTTTCTTCTTTTAAGTGACCCTGTCCTAAGCCACTGCTTCATAGTTATGTGGATATAAGACGGGTTTGGTGTCGCAAAACTGAGTGGGACAACATCCATCCATCCATCCATTTTCTACCGCTTGATCCTAGAGCGGGGTCGCGGGGTTGCTGGAGCCAATCCCAGCTGTCAACGGACAAGAGGCAGGGTACACCCTGGACAGGTCGCCAGTCTATCCAGGTGAGTGGGACAACATTTCCAGTTAATTAAAAAAACTTTAGGATTGTCATGTTGTTCACCTTGTGGACCAGCAGGGGGCACTCGTGGCCCACTAGTGGTCCAGGGGACCACACTTTGAGAAAGGTATGCGAGGATATGCTGATTTACAAATGCAACTGAATTTCCCAGCATCCAGCAGGGTGAGGGTGTGTTCCCACGGGCCAGCCGTCAGTCAGAAAGGCAGCATGAGTCTGGACAGTTTCATGCTGCTGCCAGTTCTCTCATTAGAATCTCTGTAACACGTTCACATCTAACCTGCCGGCAGTGCTACAAAACACCAAAAATAAGCAGTTTGATAATAGACTGAAGCTTTGCTAAGAAGGCAGCCACATCCCACAAAAACATGTCTTCTGCACTTTTAAGATCTAATCTGACTGGCCAGTCTGTTCAGTATAACTCCAATCACTGACTTATACTTATTGATAATGAGGAATAAAAATAAGCTTGGAGCCAAAACCCAAATTTAATGAGTGTCTTTTAAATATTATTGGCTGTTTAAGCTCAAGTTTGGTTGTTTTTTTCTGACTTTTACAAGGACGATGGGACGTAGTCTTTCCACCACAACGGACATCTACGTCTCCAGATGCAGGAAGCGGGCCTCCTGCATCATGGAGGACCCCATTCACACCGCACACGCACTGTTTGTCCCCCTCCCCTCAGGCAGGAGGCTGCGCAGCATTAAGAGCAGGACCACCAGACTGAGGAACAGCTTCTTTCCGGAAGCTGTGAGACTGTTGAACTCTGGAGGACCCCTGTAGCCCCCCTGCTGCATATCATATCTGGACATTCACAAGACTCTGTACAAATGCAGTTTTTGCACACATACACACAATGCATACATTGTACATTTTCCAGCCCTACTTGTATATATTCATCTTAGTCTGTTATTTTATTTTACTTATAACTTTTTTTATACTTTGTCTGCGTTCTTTTCTATTGTTGTTGTTGGGCTTGCACCTGAGACCAGGGTAACGAACTTCGTTCCAGCCCATGTACTTACATGCACTGTATATACATGCGGTGAAATGACTATAAAGAACCTTGAATCCTTGAAAAACCTTGAGCATGCAGCTATTTTGTTTTTATAGCGGCCTTCACTGTTGAACTAAATGTGAAAAAACAAAACCACATTTAAGCTCAGGATGAACAACATATGTGGCTACGGTAAAGTGAAAAACAGTATCTTCCTAGGAAAAGTAACATCAATACATTATCTTGATTTGTGTCATTGTTAGCCAGAGCCATGAACACATACAATGATTCTAACCGAATCTCATTCAGCCAAGGAGCAAAACATTTTCTCCACCTGACAGATACTCCCCATTAACATGTCTTGCAGTACAGTGAGAAAATGTTAGATAACCACACAAATCAGCTGGGCCACTACATTCAG
>JBAMHV010000005.1:15061147-15074113 GCA_037177535.1 Pseudomugil gertrudae | reverse complement strand
CAATGTAAAGCGCTTTGAGCTGTCCTGTACATGAAAGGCGCTATATAAATAAACTTGCCTTGCCTTGCCTTGCCTTTTAAAGACTTTTTCTGCTGTTTTCTAACGGTTGTGAATAACTTTGTAGCGTTGCATCACTGCTACCAACTGGGGTCAAAATTCAAACATGAAATCTGAACTAAGAAGTCAGGTCTGTTCACTGATTAGCAAGTCAACACAGTAAAGACATAAATGTATGAGCATGGCGATGTTTAATGACTCCATTTACATATGTAACGGAGCATACAGTACATGGGCCTTGGCCTTAGGACAATAAGGGTCTTATATATGGTCTTAAATATGGCTGTATGGTAGTGTAGTAGTTAGCACTGTGGCCTCACTGCAAGAATGTTGCTGGTTTACGTTTGAGCTTTAGGGCATGTGGCCTTTCTGTGTGGGTTCTCTCTGGGTACCAGCTTCCTCCCACTGTCCTGGTAACCCCCTGGCAAAGCCCCAGCCTCCCTGCAACCCTGAATTGAATTAAATGGTAAAGAAAATGAACGGTCTTAAATAAATCATATCAGTGTCTTCACAGGAAACAAACTATTTTGAAAGAAAACTGGTCCCAAACTATCTAGTGTAGCCTTATACAAGATTATAAGATTGAGGATGTTGAGAGTAGCAAAATGGGAACTGCTTCCATTAGTAGGTGAACTGTGCTGATCGAATTAACACTTTTTTTTACTACATCTGCCAAAAATAACATCCATCCAACCATCTATCCATCCATCCATCCAACCATCCATCCATCCATCCATGGTCTTTACCTTTTCTATTACAAATTGGAGTTTACAACTGGCTGGAGATAATCCCAGCTGCTGTCAGGGAGTAATACAGGTTACCAGTCCATCCCATTGCCAAACAGAGAAACTCATGTCCACACTAGCTCCTAGGGAGAATGTAGAACAACAAATCAATCTTTCATGCAGATTTTGACATTGGGAGGGAAACCTGAAAAAAATACACATGCTATTTTTTCCTGAAGTCAGGGATCCAACAGTATTTCTCCCCATCCACTCTATTTATAGAGAGGTTTGTGTTTCAATCTGTTTTTTAAGTGAGTACTAGCAGGTAGTAAGGCCAAAGGGTATGACATCAGCAGATGGAGCGCTAGCTGCCCACATGCTGGCCATATGTTATGCCAAATCTCATCTCATCTTGCACTAAGGGAAGGTTGTACAGGCGGCTGAAAGGCCAACATCCCAACAGATATCATCAGCCTGACACAGTGACCTGACTGGAGCCAAGGGTCACTGCTCTGCTCCCTTTCACATCCAGATACATTAAGTGATGGGAGCTGGGTCACAGTGTACCGTGATAACAACAAAACCCAAGCCTCACGAAAGGCCAGAAACGCAACAGGTCCAGAGGGTCAGTAGCTGGTATACTGTAGGTTTGGCAGCAGTCAATCAAAGCATTATACTGTGACTTATTTTACAGTTCAACTTTCTCAGGTAAGCTAATTAAATTCATGGATCCACCAACATGCTGTACACTAATTTTCTTACAATTAAAATTCATGTACTGCAAAGCTCTGGTGTGATTATCAATAAGGAGATGACACAGAGCAACACATTTTTGTACTTCCCCTGGTTTGCTCCCTTTCTTATGCAAAGATATACTCCATCTTTCTCCGGATCTTCATGGTCGGACAGGTTTAAAAGCTGGAATGAATTCATGTCTGTGACTGAGTGGATACTATACAGGATACTACAGTACAAGTGTGCTCAATCAACCAATGAAAATACAATAAGTTAACTGACATGTTCCTTGCAGAATTCAGAGATGAAGTTCTGTGACATATTATAGCAGCTCCAGTGAAAAAATGAGATCAACGTTTAAAGCTGGGGATTTGTTCTCCCTGCAAATATTTATGGCCGGAAAACATTTATCATTTCTCTGACCATCAAGTAATACAACTGATATGGTTTAAGTGTGATAATAGAGCAGAAAGGAGGAAATATACATTTTTGGTTTCATCTCTTATAACAAAGCTGAAACTGGTGGATTCCTTGTGTGTTTCTGACATCTAGTGGTTAATAAAGAGTACTACCATCCTCTCAGTAATACTTTAATGTGTACCTTGGGGATAGGCTGATTGGAGACTCTAAATTGCCCATAGAAGTGAGTGTGTGTGTGCATGGTTGTTTGTCTGTGTGTGTTGGTCCTGTGATGGACTGGTGACCTGTCCAGGGTGTACCCCGCCTCTCGACCACTGTGAGCTGGGATTGGCTCCAGCCCCCCCGCGACCCCGTTAGAAAATGGATGGATGGACTTTAGATGCCCCTTCCACTGAAGGTGTACTGGTTTTACTTCAGATTTTTGCTCATTAAGTAGGTCACAAACCTTAATGACAAACCCATTAATGGAATAGTTTTTATAGGCAGCTTAGCAGTGACATAGGAACCTCTGGTATAAGAACACATCAGCAGGAATATTCTAAGATTAAAAAGCTGAGTGTAAAAAGTGAGACAGTGCTACCGTAAGTCTTTATTTCTTAAAAAGGGTTGAACTTCTCACCATGCCAATCTTTAAACCCCTCACGCTCCCTCTGGACCACTGATCCTAGAGTCCAGTTACACCTTGTTGTCCAGGCTAAGACTAAGATAAGACAAATCTTTTTCTGTTGTCTCCCACAAGCTGTGGAAAAGCATCTCTCTTTGTAATGAGAGCTCACAAAACTGCTGACATTTAAAATCTCGTTTAAAGATTCATTTTTACTCTTACTTTAGTTTGTACCACACTGAGATTTAGCATAGTTTATTATTTGTTTCATACTTGTCTTTTATTCATGTTTATTATTGTGACATAATCTAACTGATTGAAATCCCCACCACAATTCATAATTTAGTAATATATCATATTATCGACATAAACTAACAATAAAATGTTAACTAAACTCAGCTCTGTATTTGTTTATTTTGTATTTAGTCTTTTTTCTTGATTCAACAGCAGTCCAAATGTAGTTTTAACCCCTTGAGCCTAGTTTTCAATGCTCTACTTGAAATTTTTAATTTGAATTGATTCACAGTGGAAATGAGAATCTCTGCAACGACAGCGTCTGTTAAAAAACTAGTAAAGTGAACGCTTGTGAAATGTGTTAAGATGTGTAAATAAATGAGAAGCTTTAGTATAAATAGTTCTGGTGACGTCTGAACATTTTCACAGTTTGACCTGGAGGTGCTCCTGATGATTGATCTCCACAGATCAATGTTCAATGTTTCTTTCATGTTTGATGATACAATTGTTGTGGTTGTTTCATCATCATGCTGGACAAGACAAGATGTTGCAACTGTAAGAAGGTGTGGAAACTAAACAGGTGTCATAACAAAAACATTAGCGATCAGTGCTAGTAATAATACACCGCAGCTGAATTTGTTTTAAAGGAATAAATTAATGTACTAATTTCAATTTATTCTTTAACTTTTTGTTCACTTAAAGGTAAGAAATTTTTTTAAATCACTAAGTGCAACTCTATGAGACACCAATGAAACCTCATGAAAACCCCAGCCCTCTCCCACCTGAAAACTGAACAATAAACCAGCAGGCACACACACACACACACACACACACGTTGTTGCAAACATGAGGTTCTCTCTTCCTGTCAGCATGGCTGTTGCTACTTACCTGCAGACTAGTTGTTCAATTGTCAATGGCCATGGTAGACATAACAGTTTGCTATCACACACCAGGTGGTGCCGTCTCTCTGTGGATAAGCAATTAGCTTTCTAGGGGCCAAAACTACAATTTGTTCCAGACAGAAAAACAAGCAACACCTGCGTGTGCAGCCATGTGGCACCGCTGCATAATGAGGGGGGAGGTCGCTACATCCAACAGCGAGAAATGTGAAGTTGGTCTATTTTCAATGTTTTCTTTTTGTCAGTGGTTGACAGGAAAATGATTAGTTTGTTGTTATCATCAGAAGGAAGGCAATCATATCATTTCATGGCTCAAGTGGAAGGTTACAATTCTTGATGATTATGAAAGTAAAACATGAAATAAATATAAAACAAATGAGACAATCTATAAGAGTATAACTGACACAAAGAAGAAAATTATATAAAATAAATTTATGTCAAAAATATATTTTAAAAATAAAAGCAATCTTTAGAGGAAAAAAAACAAGGAAAAACTCATACTGAAAGGTAGAAAATAAAATGTGGACAGGAGAGAGCAGAAAGCCCCACTGCACAGAATCAGGATGGGAGAGACAGATGCATTTTAGTCAGAAAAATGGATAGAACCACTTACTGAGGCTACAGTCTATCCTGATACAATCTGGCGGGAGAGAAAGCGAGATGGTGAGATTGGAAAAAAGTTCAAGAGGAGAGAGACAGAGAGAAAAATAAAGAAAGAAGAGAAAGGATTAAAGAGAAAAAAAGAGACATTTTACATCCTTCAAGGTACATTCTGCAGACAACCAAGCATTTCTCTGGGGCCACCATCCGGGGACAGGCTCTGAGTCAGGATCACCCTTTCTCTCTGTTAATGCCAACGTTCCACTAACTTCACTCAAAGCACAAGAGAAGGCAAAACAACTTCCATTTTTAGTGGGATACAGAAGAAAATTAATCTATATTTTCATAAAATCTTTTTTAAAAGATGTTAAATGTACTATTGCTGCAAAATGAACATAAAAACTTGTCCTTTATGTGGAATGATGAGCCTCTCTGATGAAATACATTTCTGAAGGTAAAAATGGCTGTGACCCTTTTTTCTTAAGTCATTTTCTTACCATCATTTTGACCTCTGGGAATAATAAATTATTTTTCATTCCATAAGCTAGATTTTTACTTAACCTATCTTGCATCTGCTCTGACTGACCTGCAGCAGATGTTTCTGCATGACCACAGACATCTCCTTCCAGTTCAATCTCTTTTTGTGGGGATTTTAGATCTTCTTACCTTCTGGAGCACTTTGGTTTTGAGAATCCCAACAGTAAAAATGTTAAGAAAGGGTGATCTGCACATCCCAACCACCACATGCCTGATGCACATGAGAAAGAAGTCATCTTATACTTGTCTTTTCTTGTAAAATCACTGTAGCAACAACACAGTGAGGCATAATATTTGCCGACTTTTCTTTAATCTCAAACATCCCTTCTGGACCAGGGATAAAATTATCTCTCCTTTCAAACTAATATGTATATTCATTTGTGGGCATTCTTTCCTGCTACGAAGCCTGTGCATGCGGCAGTGTGGTTGGTTGTTGTCTAGAGCTGTCAACCGCTACAGAATAGTGGACACAAACAGCCAGGGACCGGCAGCACTTTGTAGAGATGTGTCTGTGTTGTGCAAATCACATTAATGCACCACAAAATTTCATAAGCAATGTTGTAATGTTCTACAAAAAGAATCAAATTCAAGAAAAACCTGATAGTTTACGTTAATACAGCCACTGACATAAAGGGTCTGCATGGTAGCCCCAGCTTGTGCTTGCACTGGGAACCATGCTCGTAACACTAGTTATCACATATAAATACCATTAGGGCTAAATCAGCCCAATCGCAGCCATTTTTAATAATTAATTACCCAGATTTAAATGATCTTGGCAGGGATTAAGACTTTAACAGATCAGAATGATTCCCTCCTTATTATGGGATGAATTTCATTTTAGTTGTTAATTCAATTTTTTTGCCAGACTGCTGTGAAAACCTACAGCGGCAGGCCACTATCTAATTTCTGAGGTTTTCTGACAGTGCTAGTAGAACAAGAAACATGGGCTTAGTAGTGAGGACCTCCTGGCAGGTAAAGCTGTAGCCAGGTGTACAGTAAGGACAGATGAGTAACTTTCTGACAGCCACAGCTCTGAGCCGGTCCCTCTGACTGTTTGATCCGAGGGCCGCAGACATACAGGCCATTGAAGGGATGAAAAGATCCATCGGCTGAGACTTGGCCAGGTGAGGTGTTTCATGGGCAACAAGAAAGAAGAAAGAGGAGGAAAAGAAAAGAAAGAAGAAAGGGCACACCTTCACTCATCCCAGCACCCCCCCTCCCTGTGTCGACGATGGCTTAAACTCTCATACACCTCTGTCACACTCTTCCAGGTTCACTGCTGAGCATCTGGTCCTTCAGAGGGTCAGGAAAAAGTTAAAGCATCCAGAGCTGGAAGGTCGTGCACATAATCTCAAGGCAATCATTTCCCTTGCAATGAAATATTAATAATTCAATATGACTGGATTCCTGCAGCCACCTCTCTCACCGAAGCCATCCATCTCCTAAACTGCTCTGTCTGTAGAATTTTACCGACCTTCTTCTCACTAACATTGCCTTTCAGCTTATTCTACATCCTCCTCTTCTTTCAACACACTCATATTATGCTTATGATGAAGCTTCCTGCCTCAAATTACAGCTGCAGCTGAGATGAAGTGGACCTAACCAGCTCTTTAGCTAAGTCCTGACGAATGTATGGACAAGAGCAGCACCACAAGGAAGAATGAGACAGGAGTAAAGCCACCTCAAAACTTTTAGACAGGTTAAAGGGGGTTAAGGTGCTGGGTCAGGCCATGGATATTTTTAGAGATGGAGCTTTTAAATGGTATGATCAGCGATGGAGCATCACAGAGTACAAAAATAAATATGCAAGGGGAGGGGGAATGCAGAAGAACTGGAGGAAAGGGGACAAAGTATATGGAGCATAAATGACTGCAGGGTGGTTCCCATAAGAGGGCAAAAAGACTTTGTAGAGGGGATTACTCCTTATTTTTAGTTTGCAGTCTTTAGAGGAGAAGTTTCTGTATTTGTATTTCCTCATTTAAACCCATAAACACTTAAAAACCAGAAAAAAAAACTTCGCAGTCAAGCGTAGTTTAGTTAAATAAATATATGAATGAGAGACAAATCTAGAAACTTTTCCTGTTGTCTATCTGACAATAAGGAACTGTCATACAATGCAGTGAAGATGAGGAGACAGGGGAGGGAGCATGGTTAGCAAGGACCTCAGGGATGAATCATGGTGTCCTACCAAGGTTGACAGTGAGTTTGATGCGTCCTCCGTCCAATTCCAGCCGCAGGGTGTCAGCTGATTCCTTAGAGGTGGTGGCCATGAGCAGGCCGTATGCCCGCTGGGACATGAAGCGCAGCGCCACGTCCTCAGCCTCCGTGTGCATGGTGATTGGCATGATTATCTTCAGGTACATGCTGCCGTCATAACTCAGAACGGTTGCCTCTGCACAAGATGAAGAGGAGGATGGAGTGGGTGAGACAAAACCTGGTATCAGCATCCATCTTAGTCTGAAATCATGATGTGAAAATATCTTTGGACAAACTAAACACTGATTATTACTGATTCTTTAATACGAGCTAAAGCAGTTTGATGATGAGCAGAGTAAAATATCCACAGCTGGGGTTTGTTCAACAAAATTAGAGTCCAATTAATATGGATTTTTGAGGTTGATACAGATTATGATTTTTATCAGCAAAACAAATTAATAATCAATTTATAGCTGATTAGAGCAAAATATATTTTATGAATAATAAAACTTTTTCTTGGTCGCTTATTGCTTAGAGCAACAAAGATATGAATTACAGACAAAGTGTTTTTATCCTTTAGGACTTGTTTCACTTTACAGCTGGAAAAATTTATATTTACACCGAATGTACGCTGAATGTAAGCAACATCATGAGATAAGTTACTAGAAAAACATAATCTGTCCCTCTGACAGAGGGAACTGACAGAGATCATGATGGTTGTTAAAGACAAACTGTAATGTTAATTATTTTCACTTTACAGTCCTGCTCTGAATAAACCGAATAAAACAGACCTGCTGTAATTTTACCTGACATTACGTCACGCTGTATGTTATTGAGAGGAATGCGGTCAAGAGGACTGACAGTTGAATTGAGTCAGAGCTCCATCTGGTGGACAAACGCTTCAACAACATTATTCTTTACCAATCCGACTCTTGACAGCATTTACGAGCATTATCAACTATGAGATACGAAGAATAAATCGGCATCTAATCGGCAAAAACCGCCTATATTTGATAATTTAATAGGCTAGCCAATCAAGTGGTTGGTTGGACTGTAAACAAAATATTTGTTTATGAGTCTATCCTTTAATATTTTATCATCTTAATTTATTTATATATTAAATGTTTCTATTGAACCAGATTTAGAAAACAATGTTATGATTTTTATAAAATTGCTTATTTATTATTACTTTTGTCAATTTCAACTTATTTCTGTGATAGTTGTTAATATAAATATGTGGAATAACTGTCCATTTGCAAAGGAAAAGAAAAAAATGATTACAATAGTGATTTTACAAGCATCCTTATTAACATCAGCTGCTACTGTGGTTACAGCAGCTATGATCAACCCATCCATAAACACACTACTGTGGAGAGTGACAGCTCCCTGAGGGCTGCGCTATCATGCAGTGTGGTTCGATATGTCTCACCATGGGGTAACATGAGTCACTGTCACAGGGTGCTTGAAGAGTACAAATATACGATGTTTAAAGACACAGGAAAAATCTCTGCTATAGGCCAACCCTCAAATAAAGCAGTGACATATTTCACTCACACCTTTACATCTCTGGTGGAATAAAAAGTGAGTATTATCGGTCAGGTGTTGTAACTAAAGCCATTCTAAGAATTATCAATACCAGACAAGGCCAAGCTCAGAGCACCATCACCACCATCCTCTGTTTTCCTCTGGTTAATAATATTCCTTATACTTAGTTAATATGTGAATTCAGATTATTGGCAATAAGAAAAACAATATTTGTGGTTGGTTATGGCAACCAGTCTCTGCAGTAGCGAACAAGCTCCACTAGATGTCACAATTACATAACCGAAACTACACACCTGTCATCAGAGCACCAGGGACTAAACTGTTCAAATTTCATCCTTCAAATGAAGAAATGTTATCCTCTGCTTCACCTGTTCCGATTTGGATTCAATCTCACCCTACCTCATTACCCTCCTTGTCCCTCAAACCCTGATACTGTCATGGCTCACTCAACGCCACAGACATGCAAAGATGAACCATGGACTCATGTGCCTGCAGCGAGCTGGGATGAATCAGAAGCAGTGTGGTTCTGTTTGGCTAACTCGCAGCGTGGCATATGCACCACCCTGGTTTGCGTGACTGGCACAGATGGTGGCGGTAGGCCCGGCTGCACTGCCACTTTGCTGTCTCCATTTCCCCCCACCTGCTTCCAGCCACCAGCACTTTTTGTATCTGAGCCTGGAGAGGCTGTTAGCTCCCATACAGCCACAAGTGAAGCTACTACTATTACTATGACAGCAGTTCCATGGCTGTAGTACATATATGAATATGTACAACAAATCCTAACTTTTATTTTGTAAAAAGCCCCCTCCTTTTCCTCCTTTATCATTCTCACCTATCTCACAGTTACTGCCCAGGTATCCGGTGCCAGTGCAGTCACATATGTAGCGGTTCCAGCCCTCTTTGCACAAGCCTCCATTCCCACAGGGAGCGCTGCTGCAGCGCTTCTGCAGCTCACGAGTGCAGAAGCTGCTGACCCCAAGGGCACTCTGGATCTCAGCTAGGCGGCGGACGTCACGGCTCTTGCCATCAATGAAGAGGTCGCGGACACAGCCGACGTAGCCGTAGTTCAGAAGTGCTGTCCAAACCTCTGGCGGCATTATAAGGTCTGACTTGGACTCGGGTAGTCCACCGAGGTACATGTCACTGTCCAGGTCCAGGATTTCACTGCCCTCTGGGGAGCTGAAGGGCATGCTGCGGCTGTTGACTGAAATGGACCCTAAAAGGAAGAAATGCAAAAAGGCCAGACATTAAGAGAGAATACATGGAAATGTCTCTGATATACTAGAAACAATACAGAGTGGAGCCACTACGTTCATGTTTGTGTATATTCTTGTATTTAGCGAGTGATTGAAAGTGCTTTTGTGGCTTGAAAGAACAATGATTGTGATTAAAGAAGTGTGCGGTCTGGATCGGTGGATGAGTGGGAGGGAGGTCGAGTAGGTGAATGACTGAGAAGGCAGTAGGTGGCTAATTTATGGGTGCAGAAAGATGTACAGCAAATGGGGTATATATGACAGTTGACTGTGTGAGTGCATGCGTGTGTGCCTAATGTGTCTATAATGGGCTAAATGGGGGAGAAGGGAAGCAGAATGCAGCAGGGAGTGGGTGAAACAAAAGGCCCTCTCTCTTTCAGTGATTAACGACTCCATCATAATTTTCTATTAAAAGCCAATTACAGCAGGAGCTGTAGTAAGATCACATGTGCGCACACACACACACACACACACACACACTCGTATGCACACATTTCACACTGTTTCCCATTATAAGACACAATTAGGAGGAGATATCATGTCCAAGGTGCTTCAACACCTACAGATGATTTATCAAACACCTTGCTTTTACGCATGTCGATGATCCTGTTTGAGCCCACATGTAGGCTGAATACATCACACAGCAACAAAGCCATCAGAAGCCTTAAAGTGGGCTAATGTAATATTTACTTTAATCTCAATCACTGTCAATTTAAGGTTCATTCATGCCTCCTATACGTACGTTAATAGGTACATTCTTGTAGAATGTTCCTGCCCACATACTCCCATGCACTCCATGGCATGTTTATAAAGAAAATATATCCACTAGAGGGCAGTGCAGGGATAGGAAAAAGCATGAAATGTAGCGTGGTACATAGCAGTGGTCTGCGAGCAATTAAATATTCTGTTTTTTCTTATTCTTTGTTCTACTCATTGGTCAGAATCAAATTTCAGCCATGCTGTGCAACAGCGCCCCCACAGTGTCAGATGGCATTGCTATGCTTGCAACGTCATAATAGGCATTTGCAAGCTTTTAGAAAACGGACCTAAATGTGCATGCAAACGATACAGAATACAGATAAAGTCTCTGTCTGCATGCACATGCTCCATCTTTCATAGAGTATGAATGAGCATGGTCTTTGTTTCTGTGGCAACAAAAGCTCAGGCACCGTGTCATTCCTACCCAAACCTATAAATGCTTTGCTTAATGTTTTATACTGTAAGTTTAACCATAAATCTGAAATCAGCTTCTGTCCTACTCAAGTTTAAAGTGTGCTTACCTTTTCTTCCTTCTCTCTGGAAGTCCACATGGCACCAGTCCCCATCGTTGACCTTCTTGTTGCTGGCCTTGAGCTTAGTTTTCCCAGAGCCCATATCGATCAGCAGGTATAAATATCCATCCAGTAGCTCTATGGCGAAGTAATCAGTCTTTAGTTCCCTGCCAGGTTTCTGTTCTTTCGGACCTTGAGGGCGGCCATGGCTGAATAGTAGCAGGCCGCTGGGCTCTGTAGTGCGGAAGTCAAAGGATATAGATCCCGTCTTCTTGGTGTTCCATTTGGGTAACGAGATGTAGGACTCAGGGGTCTCAAAGGTTACAGGATCCAAAGCTGCCACATCCTCACAGCGGAACACCAGATCCCCATTCAAGGTGATTTTAGGGTCACGCTCGATAGCCAGACGGGAAAGCTCCAGCTTAAAGTCATTGTTCTTGTACACCACCTAAGGACCGGGGAGCAGAACAAGTGGTTATTATATTACAGCCAGGACTGGACTACCAAAAAAGTTATGAGTGAAAAATGCAAACCGTACCAGATTGTCAGGGTTTGTGTTTGAGTTTGGTTTGTTTAGTTTCCCGTTTTATTTTGTTATGTTCCTGTTTTATCTGTTGTATGTGTTTAAGCTTCACTCAGTTTCACCTGCCCTTAGTTAGTTCATTCTTTACACCTGTGTCTTGTTTGGTTTAGTTAGTATTTATACTTCCTGGGTTTTCAGTTCAGTGTGGGTCATTAGTTGTTCTTTAGTATTTGGTAGTCTTATTTCTGTTGCTGGTTTCTCTGAGTTAAAATAAATATCCTCATCTGCATCTTTCTGCCTCTGCCTCCTGCCTGCCTCGGGTCCACGCATCTCCTCCATCCTTGCTCATCCCCCAGGATTTATGACACAGGGGTGGGGACGGAAACCAAATTCACCTTTTCGGCAAGGTTGTTCCTGATAAAAGGAAGCTGTGTAAACCTGTGCGTAAGCAGTTTTATAAATCAGACTTTTACTTTAGCGCAGCAACTTTTTTGTTTTTTGTCCTTAAATACAATTTTAGTAGAGATTAGAGATAGAATAGAATAGATTCTACGCAAAATTTTATAAATGAGACCCCATGGTCATCAAACCTGAACAGGTCTTCTAATTACCCACTTATTTTAGGCAGATATACTGTAGTAACTTCCAACACTTGCAGGACTGCAGCAAGGACCAGTGTTACCCAACTGTGTGCCTAAAACCACTGAAACCATTACATTTGCTTCTTGTTTTTACATTTATATAAGAACATCTCCAATAGAACTGAATTGCTTGAGTTTTAAGCAATCTGACTCTTAAATTTTAGTGGTAGTGCTAAATGCCTCATGCAATTTGATTATCTCCATAGGCTGTTTATCAGCTTCATATCTGTGTTTATGTTTGAAAGTGTTAATGTTTTATTACTTCAGGAAATAAAACCTGTCTGGGGATTTATCCTGGATGGATGCCATGGAAAGGGAAATACTTTCTCACATGGCTTGTAACCAAGTGGCAACCTCCATTGGAAAAAAGTGAAGCCTATATGGAACTACAGTAGCAAAAACTGCTGTTCTCCCCTCATCTGCATGGCCTCCACTTGTTTGTGTGCTGCTGTGCCTCACAGTAGCAACAATGGCAAGTTTCATATCTGTCCACTTTTTCTTAAAGGGAAAGAATTGGTACTCAGTTACCAGGTATGAGCAAATATTAAAATTATAATCAATAAAACTTGAGCATGAATAGGCCACCTATTCAGAATTTCATTCATACCTTAGGCAGGGTGGGTTCAGCAGTGGCAACATGATTGGGGGTGGCTGTGGTGCATGTAGTAGAGCGGGTTATTTCCTAACCAGCAAGTTAGCGGTTCAAATCCCGGCTCTGGCGTCCAC
>JBAMHV010000005.1:15045109-15057897 GCA_037177535.1 Pseudomugil gertrudae | reverse complement strand
GCTCACACCAGGAATCGAACCGGCAACCTTCTTGCTGTGAGGCCACAGTGCTAACCAGCTGCGCCACCGTGAAGCCCAGACCTCTTTCAAATGCCCTCAAATCTCAGCCATATTTGTCACATGCAGGGCCACGCTATCCTTTCCTCTCACACTTACACACAGAGTGCTCAGCAAGAGCGCAGATGTGTTGGGTTATTCTTGAACTTAAGCTGCCTTTGGTTATCTTCTGCATTGGCTACGCTGCCACATATACTGTAGAGCTCATAATGTTGTCATTAGCAGAGATTAGTCCTGGTAATTAGCCATGATAACGCTAAAACTGGCACCTAATAAGGCATGAACTTCCCTGGCATTAGGTGCTAAAAAAATAAGTGTTGGGTACAAGTGAGAGAGAAGGTAGTGGGAAGAGAGGGATTTCATTTATTTTCAGGTGTTTCTTTTGTTCTTTTCTTTTGCTCCATCCCATTTAAAAGATCACACAGGCTTTTAATTCACACTGGAGACATAGTGTGCTGGATTACTTTCAGAACAGATTTTAATATTGCCCCAGATTCTGTTTTTCAAGTTTAAACCTGAGTGAACAGTCAGTGATGAGAGTAGCTGAATGTTTCGAGCATCACCCTCAGAAATCTATGCATCTGGTGATAAATCAAACCTGACAGAACTCAACATAAACAGTTCTTACGCGTCAAGCTAGCAGCACATCAAACTGAGTGTGCAGTTATCTTTACAAAGTTTCATCCACCCACCAATCCTCTGTACTCAAACACAGCTTTGTTCAATTTGCATCAAGATTCTCACAGTGAAACACATCAGAAGCTTTTCACTTGCATATTACAGACTAATGGAAAAACTCAGTAAGATGAGACACACATAACTTTTTTGAAAACCACCAGACTTTCCTAAAACAGCGCTTATAGTTTATAGAGACGCTCGTACTAATGGGACAAACCTCTTTTAAGTGATGGAACTTTTTTGTTTCAGTTGGTTAGAACAGTGTATTGCAGGGGTTCTCTCTGGGTGCTGCAGCTTCCTCCCATCATCCAAAGACATGCATATTATGGTCATTCTATATTCTCCATAGGACTGAATGTGAGCTTGATCTCTCTGTGGCCCTGTGATGAACTGGCGACCTGTCCAGGGTGTACCCCGCCTCTTGCCCAAATGATTGCTGAGATAAGCCCAGCTCTCCCGCAACCCTTAATTGAATTGAGCGGTAAGAAAATGACTGACTGACTGAAATTGTTTACACATAAGTAATTATTCATATAAATACATATATTGTACATGTATGTTTAGCCACATGTTTAGCCTAAAATTGGATCCAGCTGTTTTCAGATATAACGAAAAAAATTAACTTTTTAATAATGAAATTGGAAATCATCTTAAGAAATAATCTGACTTTATTAAAATGACAGAATGAGTCTGAGGGGAGTAAAGAACCTAAACCACAATGCTATGAGAGATACATCTGGCATTATGGATTATGTTTCACACAGAACAACACAAATGCTCAGCACAACAAACTTCCACATCCAGTCAGAGATAAACAGAGGAGGAGCGCTCAATAACAAACCTGAACCGGTCTATAAATTCATGCTTGAGAAAGGCTCAACCAGGCTGATTCTGGTTTATATTGTGCAACCTAAAGTCTGTAAAACATGAAGAGGATATCTGCAGCAAAAAACCCAACATATTAAACTATAGTTAGTACCGTAACTGTTACCTATACTGCTCTTAGTAAGGAGTCAATCAGATTTTAATCCAGCTGCAGGTGCTGCTTCCAGAGGAAGAGGATGAGGAGTAACACACCTGTGTAGCATCTGTGTCTTGCTAGGTCTCGTCACAGAATTGTCTGAGCTGCTGGATGTGACAAGCGGCTAACTCTGTTTGCCTGTCTGAAATTTTGCTTATGCAAAAGTGCCAAAAACTGCAGTTCTCTCCTCATCCACCAGGGGCTCCTGCATTTTCTATATTGACTCTCATGTTAAAGAGACCAACTTCACAGCAGAAATAAACCAGTTTACAGCCTGGTACTTTCTCCCAAATGTCTGGCTAAAAGAATAAAACTTATTTTTAGTTTGCAAAGTTCTTCATCCAAACAGCTTGTTGTTAAAGTAAGTAGCTGACAAGATTGAATTAATCTGTTGAGGTGGTTAATGTGCTTTAAGTCACAAACTGCACCATGGCTGAATGATTTAATTATGTTAGCTCATTTACTCACAATAACTTCACCAGTGTCTAGGTACTGATACAAAGACAGGTAAACTGTTGCATAGATAGATATGTCTCGGATAGTTCTGACCAGTTTATGTAAATATTGCTTAAATAAATAAGATTCCCTTTGTTCCACCAGATCCTAGTTGATATTGGCTAGGTATGTTAGCGAGGTATCTTTCTATCCCATAAGGCTTTACATGGTCCTCACAGGCTTTGAAATTAAAGCGAGCAGGATTTGTACACGTTTGGTTTAATAGCTCATCTCTTTGTGTTATACACTTCATGCATGAAGTGAAAACTGGTAATATCACAACAACAGGTTGAGAGAGCTGAAACAGTTTGCCAGTGCCAATAACAGAGGAATGAAAATGTCAGGAAGATGATCAGCCAGGACCGACCAAAAAAGTCCAGGCAGTGCTTCTGAGCAGTGATGATGGCAGAGGAAGGTTTTACTGAATGAACTGAACTGAAGAGTGTGATACATAAGGTTCATTCAGAAATAGCAAAAAACTGGCGCCTTCATAAAAACTTTAGACAACCAGCATTCAGCCAAGGCCAGGTTTAACAGACAAGCTTGGGCCTTCTTATCACACTTTGGCTCTGATGCAGAATCAGAGTTGCTCTCTTTTGCTTTTCTAACGGGGCAGCATAAGCATCCCTTTGAGTTCACTCACTGATGTTTTATTTTGCCATTAGAAACTCTACAAAACAAAAACTCTTCAGGAGTGCAAAATGATTTTTGCATCTGGATGGAATTTAAAGTTTGATGAGCCAAGGCACACAATTCAGTAATTACATCCAGTGTTATTAATTTACTTCACTAATATTTTATTACTAAGAGCTAATAGTACTTATAGTACAATTTGTACTTTTTACTCTTAGCTCTTGCTTTGTTCTTAAGGAAACCATGGAAAATCAAGTAAAGGTCAGGCTGTAGCAACACCCTGCAAAGACTGAATGAAAGCTGGTTGTGATAGGATGGTGTGAGTCAGTGATGGATGGTCCCAGTATGGAGAAACCAACATGAAACTAAAAGGAAAGCTGCACTAGAGGAGATAGAGCATCAACATTAAGTTGAGAGGGTGTATTCACCAAACGTGTGGAATGCGCCAAAGAAATCCATTTTTAATTTGGCCATCAGGATTGCAAAGCTGGTGTACCAACGGCACAAGCTTGGGCTTAATTTTACTCAAAGCTGCCCATGAGAAAGGGAGGATGAGCTGTAGAGAGGGAGGGAGGGAGAGAGAGAGAGAGAGAGAGAGAGAGAGAGAAGCGATGAGAGAAGGTGACAAGGACGAGAAGGCGGAGAGACACTGCTGGAGAATGTGGTGTGAAATGGGTGATAGCAAGGTAAGGGACTTGAAGAGCAACAGAGCAGCGAAGATTTCGGCAAATGGACAGGTGGTGACATAAAGAAGAAGAGAAAAGTCTGTGAAAATAAGACTGAGGGAAAGAGACCTGATTTCACACTCCACCTATCTGACTGGGGGGTAGCAAACACATATATACATCACAGAGTGCCTGATCATAGCATGTGGGTGACTTTGAACACTCACACACACACACACACATATATATAACTCGTTAGGGTTTCAGTGTCTTTTCGGCTGCCTTTTTCACTCTTTCTGCTGTGCTTGTCCTTTGGATTTCTGCTGCCTGGGGGGGGTGCAGGCCAAGCGTATCAAAGACATTTGACCACGGTGGCAGCATGAAAGCCTCGCCCCAGACCATAAGACCCCTGATAATCCAAGCTGTGCTACAGGACGAGCTCAGGATGAAACACACTGCTGTCTAACCACCCCCCACCCTCCAAACGACTCACTTTCTCCTCTACTCTTATTGACTGCAGACCTAGTCTCTGTGCCTGTCTGAGTGGTTACCTGTTTGACTCGGCTCAGCTCATGAAATCTCTGGAGCTTGACAGCAGCTGAACATTTGGAGCCATAAAACTCGAACACAAAGAAAACAACCTCAACTCAGACAAGCAGTAAAGTTAAACTCTGTATACAGAGAGAGAAATCCATGTTGTAGGAAAAACCAGTATGTCTTCTTTGCACTACTTCTCTTTTTTTTTTACTGTTACGCAGATTAAACCATTTTTCGCTCTTCTACTTCAAAAAATTTCCTCCTCATTTCCTTTACTGTTACTTTGTCAGTTTTTTTGTTGCTTTCTTCATCCATCTGCTCCAGCCTACCAATTCCATCTAATTTTCCCCATTTCTTCTTCATTTTCACCTCCATATGTCAGCGTTAACAGTCTGCCTTGCTAACATCCCCGTCTTCCTTCCCTTCACTATGCTTCAGTCTGCACACAGACTGTAAATCCAGCCTTGTCTTGATGAGGGGGAGCGAGAGAAGGTGGTTAAATGCCTTGGGAAGTTTAGAACCCACTTGGGATCCTTTCTGATAGAAACCCAAATAATGGAAATGTAATTCTACAGGCATAATTAAGTTAGAGATAGGGTGATTACTGTGCGATCCATTAAAAGCAATGGCAAAAGTAATTACTTATTCAATCAGCGAGGTTTTATGAGGAAATACGATGGCACCATGTTGAGTTGCTTCCATACAAGTCATTACATTCACAGAGGCATAATGCTTGAAGCAGTCGTCATGACAGCTTGTTCACTTTAGTGAGTTAAATCCAGAGCAACATAAAAGTTAGTTTTCTCAAGGATGAGATTAATTTAAGTTTTTAAAGCCAATGGTTCTTTACATATATCTATCCATGACTGCAGGGGATATACTATGTGTGCTTAAATGGCTATACGAGCTGAAAATCTGAAACCAAATGTTTTCTTTGGTCTGAGAAAGTATGTGAAGGAGAAACATGTTGGTCTGACCCCTCCCGGTCTCACATATGGGAGTTTATCTGCCCCCACTCATTGGGTCTAGCCGTGCCAGTAAACACAAGTGTGCTGGAACTATTGAAACAAAAGAAGCAGAATAGCCTGTGACAATGGAAATGTGACTTCACAGACTGGAGTTATGTCGTGCTTTGCCCTGACCCACTTGCAGGTATTTCTTGTTAGTGTGTCATGACACACTACATTTATTTTAAAACCATTCCATTCTTCAATTGTGATAAAGATTATTACTTTGATCCTTAATCAGAATTGCACCCCTGTCTCTCACATTGTTTTTCATTCTTATTGTAAAACATACATAACTAACCCTTACTGTGATTTATTAATGACACATGATGGCACAAGAACTACTTCTTTGCGCTTTTCTTTTGACATTACTCTTTTGTACTGTAAAGGCTCTTATTTTGACACATTTATTGTGAAGTTTTGGTTTTTCTCATCTTCTAACCTGGGCAGGACTCTGGTATGATTCTGAATGTCCAGAACATATGTTTTATGAACATGTATATTTGGTTTGCCTTTTCCTCCTGCCCAAACAATAATCTGCACCACCTCCTTAGTATCCTTCATGTTTTATTAGGTTGGCTGACATTTTTTTTTTTGGTTGCTAGATAGTTGCATGTAAACGGAGAACCCCTGCATATAAGCGAACCAGCGTTTGCATCAGAGTACAGTTGGTGCTCATACTGAACCAAAACAATCTGAACCAAACCATAGAAGTGGACTACGGTCAGTTTAAAAGGGAGCAAACATCCTTAGTCGAAACATGCCCTCAATCTTTAAATAAGCCTAATTAGGGTGTATCTTTTTGACTGAAAGCTATCCAATATTCAATTCTATTCAACTTTATTTGTATAGCACCACTTCATGACAATGCCATCTCAGGGCACTTTATAGAAATCAATATGAGCCAATGTATATATTAAAAAATAGCCTAGCTAAGGGAAACTGAAAGATTGTATTGAATCTTGACTTCAATCCAAACCCCATCCTGAGCTGCACGAGGCGACAGTGAGAAGGAAAACTCTTTTTTTAACAGGAAGACAAAACCTCCGGCAGGGAGGGCAGCCATCTGATCAACTGGCTGGGATGGAGGGAACAGGCTGAAGCTAAAGCTCTAAAGTGTTAGCTCCTCAGAAACAAACAGATGATGTCATAGAAGCTTTGTTTATTTTTTATATACAGTCAATGGTTTACACACAGATAAATAATATATACTTAAATAAATTTGCTTATTTACATTTTTAGATACATTCTAATTCTAAATATCATTGGAGTCACTTAAAGGCTTTGTGATTGACAGCAGTCCCTGCTTCACTTGTGCATCATGCAGACCTATTTTATTCAGCTTTTTATGATGGCTGCAAATTGTGGTAGCTCTGTGTTAACTCTCATGATTTTTGTAATATAGGTGTCTTTTTAAAGACATTAGCTGTTAATTTGGGTTTTTTCATGAAGATTTTCCATGCTGGTCTGAGGCTGTGCTTCGACGGAGTTTTTCTGCATATTTTTTTTGCTCTTTATTATGTTGTTGTCATGGTGAGTCTCCTTGGGAATTGAGACTTGTTTACCACTGGGATTTACTGATATTACTCTCCAAATTCAAGATTATCAGTGAAGTAACACTTCAAATCCCAATGGAGTTGAAAAGAAAGAGAAGAGGGTGCAGGGCAGGAGTGAGGCAGAGAGAAAAACTATGGAGATTTAACCAGTTTCTCCCAACTGTTGTGATGCTAACGTGCGATTGCTAGCTAACAAAAGTGACGAGCTCCAGGTGCTAACCACATCTCAGAAAGAATACAGAGTGCAGCTTTATGTGTTTCACTGAGACATGGCTGCATGAACACATCCCAGACTGTAATGCATCATACACGGCTTCAAGACGGTCCGTGTAGACCACAATAAACAGCTCAGCATAAAACTAAAGGGAGGTGGAGGTGCAGTGCTGTTAAACCAGCGTTGGTGTCATCCTGGACACGTCACTGTTAAAGAGAAGATCTGCACAGAGACATGGAGCTTTGCTAGGCTTCAAACACTACATCCAAGCACATTTGTGGCGATCTCTGGAGATTTGAACACCACCTCCATCTCTGCGACTCTACCAACAGTTTATCAGCTGTTCCACCAGAGAAAACAAAACGTTGGACTTATTTTATGCTAATATAAAAATGCATACAGCTCCTCTACCCTGCCACCTTTAGGAAGATCTGACCATAACCTGGTTCTTCTCATCTCCTCCTACAAGCCCATCATTCAGCAACAACCTGTCATCAGAAAGACTATTAAAACCTGGTCTGATGATGATGAAGATGCTCTGAGAAGAAGCTTCCAGGCTACAGACTGGAATGTCCTCTGTGATCCTCATGGAGATGACATCAACAACTGAGTGTGTGACAGATTATATAAACTTCAGTGTGGACAGCATCATTACAACAAGAACAGTGAGTTAACAAACCTTGGATCACCAGTGACCCGAAAAGCTGCTGTAAACTTGAATTTCCCTCTAGGATCAATAAAGTATTTTTCATTTTATACTTCTACTGTAGGATGAAAGTGAGGATACCACTTCTGCTGTGACAGAACGATGCTGTAGGCTCACAGAGGTGTGGTGCATAATATATTATGGATGTCCCTTTTTAAAAGAATTTGCTTCAACAGTAAATCTTAGTGTAAGAATGTGTCTGCTGTTCAATGTAAATATATGTTATTATATCAATGAACAATATTTTTTATCTACTCTATACTCATACAAAAACAAAGAGCAATGCACAGTATGCATTCTGTGAGAGCTAACCCACAGTTTGTGAGCTTTTAAAAGCTTTGCCAAATAAATGAAAAAACATTTCTAAAAAACTTCATCGCTCTTTTATAAACTCTGGAATAAAAAGCATATAGAGCCTTGTATGCTTTACCGTCAATAGAATCGTCGTCACAAAGACACGCATGCCCAGGGACGTCTCCAAAGCAAACTAGCCTGCAACATAACCTGCTGTGAGAGTGTGCGTTGCTATGGGTACTCACATACCCTTAACGTTACCTCAGATTTTGGCATCGATAATTGAAGTTATCAACAAACTTACTCCTAAACCCCGGTATGTCACATACAGTAACTCACTTTCTGGAACAGGCCCCTGGACCGCTGTCCACTTATTTTTACAGACAAATGAGAAAAATGACCAATCCTCACCAGCTCACTCACACCTGGGATGAATTCAGAATCCCTGACTAACTTAAAATGTATTTTTCTGGCAAAATTAGCCAGAGCCAGAGAGAAGCCATACATGCAGGGAGAGAACATGCAAGCTCGACACAGAAAACCTCTGGCTGAGGTCAGACTGTCCTCCCTGAAAACCAAGCGTAGAAACGTATCAAAATACAGTTTCTGTTATGTTCCATAGAGTAGTTACACCCAGTAGCAGAATGACTACCATCAGGACAACAATGGTGCAATTCAGCTGTTTTGCTGGTAGTCTTAGATGTTTTCCATAGCATGCACTGTTTTTGTTGAAAGTTATTGTGAACACAAAATCATCTTTTCACTGGCAAATATTCCAAAAAGACTAAATTATAATGATAAATAAAATAAATGTTTTTATACTCATTTGTTTTTGCACTAATCCACTCATTCATGACAGTTCAGACTGTGTATAAAGAGCTCATACACGAGACAGCGGAAAATGAAAACAATATATCTGAGATAAAGCTACAACAGTGCATGAACAGCAGTAAACTTTAACAGAGGACTCTTACAATAAACTGTGCACAAAAGAGAAAGTTTGTGTGTATAAGTTTATACCAAAAATAAATAGAAAAGTGTTTATTTAACTTTGTAAATTTGAAAATAAGCATGGCAACAAACTTATCAATAACCAATCGACTGGTGTTTAATAGAACCGGATGTATCTTAGGATGAGAGACATGACTGCATCCAGCCAACTACCCATTATGGCCCCCATGTCACACACTGATGACCAACCCAACCCCCCGTCTCCCCCCAGCTATCTAAGATGAAACACAAGTGGGTAAATTCCACTTTGTATAACTTCCATGATCATGACCATGGCCCTCCACCCAGGACCATGATGAATGATGGTCCTGGATGAAGGATAAACACTGACACACCAGAACCATCCCCTCTACAAACTGTTATCTTAAATTTCCAGGTACAAACATACACAAAAACATCACACATCACAAACTCTACAATCACACAAAGCCACTCACATCTTTCAGGCAGCCCATGAAGTTGTTGCTGACTGGAGATCCAGGAAGGTCTGCTGTGTTGGGGCTCCCTCCAATGTAGAAGAAGTCATCGGAGCCCAGCATGGTGTAATCTTCCTGGGTGTAACCCGTAGTGGTCAAAATACCATCAACTGAGATGGTCACCTGATGGCCATCGGCCAAAAGAGATTAGCAGAAATAAAGAGAGAAAAGAGAAATGAGAACAAATAAGGTGAGAAACAGGCAGGTGCTTTGGCAGGTAATGTGTTTCATTTGATTGGCTGTTGTTGGAGCTGTTCAGACTGAGGGCTGTCACTGTGGAGTGCAGTTGCTATGGGAAGGCAAAGCCACCTAAATATAGCTGTGCTGACTGTGTAGAGGTACAAGAATCCTGTTTCTGATAAATAGTGGCTTCAGCTGGAATTGGGGAGGGATTACATGAATCCCGAGGGATTGATTAGCTTTCAGGCAAGTAGGCCTCATAGCAGTAAACACGACATCCAAAGAAATGCTCAATAGTTTCTCTTTAAACATGCTGACTGAAATCCGAGTTGGACACTACTACTACTACTTTGCTGTTTGTGCTGTATTTAAGATCTAAAATGGGTCTTTGGTGTTTAGTCAAATTTAATAGAAAGTGCCCGGTGGCACCAACTAGCATCTGATAGTAAGCAAACATGTGCAATATTTGTTAAAAAAAGAAAGTTTCTTTTTGTATTATTTCACGCTCACTAAAATACTAATAAGATTATAGAAACAGGCAGCACATTTACATGTCTACCTAAAAATAACATGAAAAACACGAGAGTCTGAAAATACATAGAATTAACATGTTTAAAACATCGGCTCTAAGAGGACTGTTTCAACATCTTTTTAATTCATCATAATTTCAATAAAGTATCATTTTAAAAGAAAATAGTTTATCTGTTGATTTAAAGTTTAATACAGTTTAAATTATTGCAGTCATTTTACCATGAATATATTCATACTGTTAATTTATTACAAATAATGTAATAGTAAATACACACATGCAAAATATATGTGGACAAATTTATATAAACATTTTGCTCTTATTTTAATTAGGCTAATTTTATCATATGGTTTAATATATTTATAGGTTATGTAACTGTTATACATGCTAATGTTGTATGTGGAACATTAACGAGATGAATTACAAAATGTCTTATTTAAAAGAAAAAGGTATGATTTTTTTCATTGTGAACTGTAGAACAGTAAAAATCCCTCCACATATGTTTTCTGACAAAACATTATTTTAAACGTTCCCTTGAAGTCTGTGCTTGGAAACTGTGTTTTAAAGCACAAATATTCTGGTTTCTGAAAAAATAAAATTACAAAGTTATTGTGCAGCATCACCTTTGCTTAAAAGTAGGGAAGAAGCAGCTTGAAGACCTGAGGTGTGTTGTTTACAACAACCCATTTCAGAGCAGCAAACATGATGGAAATATAAATAAGTGTAATTTGGCTAAATATCCCTTTTGCACTGTATTGCTATTTTAGAATAGCTGTTTATCCTCATAGCATAAAATGCTACTCTGTTATGCAAACACACTGCCAAATCAAGTGGTTTAATTCAGGACAGACCCTCACACTTAGTCAAAAAAAAACTAGTGTAATTATCCTAAAGTGGCACTGTAGGGATCCACACACACCATCACCTGCTTTCAGTTACCTGCTGCAGAATGTGGTGTAAACAGTAAGCACACAACTTTACCTGTTGGTTGTTTGTTGTGAAACTTTGCTGACTGTGTGGCTGAAATCTCATTTGCTGGCATCATTTTAACAAACCATTTTCTCCAGGGAGATGGAAATGTTAATTCCACTAATTATGAGTAATTCAGTTCATTTAGAAAAAAAACTGGCTCCAGCCCCCCCGCGACCCCGCTCTGGGATAAAGCGGTTGAAAATGGATGGATGGATAGAAAAAAAACTAAAACATCTAGGATTAATTAATTTACTTCATAAAAGCATCATAACCCATTAAGTTTGTAAGTGAAATGATAGCAACTGTACCTCACAGATCAGTCTCCCAGCTGAGTTTTCATCTCCCGTATTCATTTAGCCATGTTTTATTTCACCAGTACTCCCCTGCTTAACAGGACAACTCATTTTTATGTCTGCTGTCAGTAAGAAATATGACCGATATTGGCATCTGTGCTGGTATCATCTTTGAGGGGAATCACGGATGGGAGCTACCAGAACGACCAACTCACTTGTCTCATAGCGACGAGAGGAACCTGATGAGCTAAAGAGGAAAAACGATGTGCAGTTTTACAAACATTCAAAATCACTTTGGTGGAAAAGAAGATGCAAACCGGCTACTGGAGCGAAGCTGCAACAGAGTTAAGACTTCTGGGAAAAGGGACTTTGAAAGTTGCTTATGATGTATTTTCTAAGTTAAAGTCTACCCTTGACTAGCTGCCAGACACCTATACAACTTTCCAGCTAAAATCTGAGTTCTACGCTGCTTTTTTCTCTTCATATTGACCTCTCTCATCTCTGATTCCAACCCATTAAAACATCTTTAAACCCTTTATTATAAGCCCTTTATCAAACATTGCCTGAAGCTGTTTTAAATTTATACAGTGATGTTTAATCTGATCAGAGTTTAGATCTAAAAAGCACCACAGAGACTCTGTCAAAGCCTTAGCACATGAAATATCCCTGAAAACGAAGAAAATAAGAGAAACTCGTATATAGTATTTTTCTCAGGTAACTGGGTTTATTGTTGCGTCACTGGAGTAAAAGGGTGATGGTATCAGAGTTTGCCATGTGAAACGCTTGGCATGCCTTCCCAGTCTAATGGTTTGCTGTCAAATGCGAGCTGATTGGTTTTTAGCTGAATCCCTAGGAGAAAGGTGCTGTTACATTACATTATATCCATGCGAGCTGCAGTCGTGATTAACAACAATAAATCCAACTGAGGCATAGAACAAAAGCATCTCAATAAGAAAACATAAAATCACTTTAACTTATTTAGAAATGTTACTTTTTAATGTTTACAGACATTTATCTGAGGCTCTTGGTCTGAGGACGATTAAACTGTTATGCATTTCCTTCCATAAAAATCCCTGTATTCTAGATTTATTTCTTTATTCTGAAGAAAAACAAAAACCGTCCCTGAGCTTCCTTTCAGATGCACTTCAAATGAACAGGAAACACAGATCTGGAGTCAAACGGCCAGCTGCTGGTTGTATCAGATGCTTGGGTTATACCCAGCTGATCTTCAAATACCTTTTTATTGCTATGCACACAGAAACTTGACAGAACTTGGCGGTAGCTGAACTGAAGCTGCATGGGCATCACACAAAACACTGTTGATGCTCACAACTGAATAAAGTGCCTGAAAAGTCAAACCAGCCTCCCTGTTAAAGGAGAACTTCGCTTTTTTTAACCTGTGGTCTGTTGTCATCTTTCCTTCCATACATGTGAGTGATGTAGAAATGAGATAGCAAGATAGCT
>JBAMHV010000005.1:15022231-15045009 GCA_037177535.1 Pseudomugil gertrudae | reverse complement strand
TGCCCCCCTACCTGTCATTAGCTGCACTGTTAATTTCCAGCCCAGCTAAATACTGGAGCTATCTTGCTATCTCATTTATACATCACTCACATGTATGGAAGGAAATATGACAACAGACCCCAGGTTAAAAAAAAGCGAAGTTCTCCTTTAAGGAGGAAGGGTTTCATTCATGCAAGCACACACGTGTGTGTTTGCTTCTGATTAACTATCTACTATAAGCACAGTGGTGATGGGATTTATTTTAAATGTTGATGTAACCTGTTCTCTGTGGAGTCCTGCTGGGTGCTCAGCTGAGCATTGCTACTGGCTTCTTAATGTGAATCAACCCCAATGCAGGTCAGCAAAATCAACACTGTGCAGGTGATTACTATAAAAGTTCATATACACTGACTGGCCACTTTATTGGGAGCAGCTGTTTTATTGTTTGGTAATACAAATATCTAATGAGCTAATCACATGGCAGCAACAGGGCTGAACAGCAACTTGCTAAAGTTCAAAGTGAGCGTCAGAATGAGGAAGAAAGGGGATTTAAGCAACTATGAACATGGTTTGGTTGTTGGTCTGAGTGTTTACTGCGATTTTCACACACAGACATTTCCAATGTTTACAGAGAATGTTCTGAAGAAGAGAGAATATCCAGGGAGCAGCAGCAGCCTGGACTCGTGTTGATGTCAGCAGTAAGAGGAAAATGGACAGACTAGTTGGAGATGACAGAAAGGCAACAGGAAGCCAAATCAGTCACTGGCTCTCATTTCTAACCTTGAAACAGATGTTCTACAGCAGAAGATCCCAAAAGGTGCCACTCCTGCAGCTAACAGGAAACTGAGGCTCCCATTCACACAAACTGGACATGAGAAGATGGAAACATGCCGCTGGTCTGATAAGTCCCTATTTCTGTTTTACATTCAGACGGTAGGATGAGAATTTGGTGGAGATATCATGAAAACCTGGATCGATTCTGCCTTGGATCAATGCTTCAGGCTGCTGGTGGTGTGGAAAAATATTTCATTGATATTCATTTTTTCTCACCACAGCTTACATGAGAATTGTTTTTGACCACGTCCATCCCTTTAAGAGCATAGTGCAGCATTTTCTAAAGGATACTTCCCACAGGATGATGCACCATGTCACCGAGCTCATCTCATCTTCAACAGGACAATGATTCACTGCAGTGCAGTGGCCTCCACAGCTACCAGATCACAATCCAACAGCTTTGGGATGTAGAGGAACGGGACATTGTCATCATGAACGTGACAAATGTGCAGCAACTGTGTGATTCTTTTTGTCAGAACAGAGTAAAATCTCTGAGGTTTCTAACGCCTTGTTACATCTGTGATACTGGGAATTAAGGCAGTTTTAATGATACAGGGAGTCCAACCCAGTATAGACCTAATAAAGTGAACAGTGGGTTTATTTGACATTTGCTTTGCCCTTTTATAGGTGACACGACCATACTGACCACATGAGCCGCAGTCCGCTGTGTTTAAGTTTAATGAGCTTGGAGCTACATAATGTCTGCCATGCTTTTACACAATCCTCTATGCAGTAAGGGTCCTCACAGCTAATCCACTGGGTATTGATTCTCAGAAGTCGCTTAGCAACTTATGTGCTGAATAGGGAGAAATTTACAGGGAAAGAAATGAGCAAGCTCACACACGTGAGATAGCACAAGCATAGCAGCCACTACCTGACTTTTGTTGGTGCACTTCACTGAAACCAGGCAGCTTTTTGAGCCTAGAAGCTTAGTTAACAGCTGGAGAATGGAAGAAATAAAAAGAAACAGAAAACTCTTCTGTCTGGTTTTCCACACAAGTAATTAAAAAACAACCTTTTGTGAAAATCTTTATTTATAAATCATATCTAAATACCAGGAAGATTTAGTCTAGAGCCCAAAACTAACCAAGGCATCTTGCTCAACCCCTCCCTTTATTTTTCTCTACTTTTTCAACCTCATGTAAACTGTCAGTGTAGCAGTCTGTGCAGCCATATTTTATTCCTTTTGCTGGCTGCACGTAAGCGATGCTTCACAATACTATGCTGAAACTGAGTTTTTTAAGACTTGGTATCTATCTGCAAGCTTTCTACAAACACACGGAAACACATCAGAAGATGGAAGCTTCATTTTAAAGTTTGCCTACATTTATACAGTAACATAATTCCTAGCAACTATTGTTTTGGGCATCTCATCAACTTATGCTTTATTTGTTGGCAATGTCTAACCTGAGCATCAAACAGAAAGAAGAACAAACCAATCACAGGCCATAAAAGGAAGGCTACAGGCTTACCTTGAAAATGCAACACTTACCTACAACATGTTGGCACATATATTTACCATCATAGATCTTTTGAAAAGGAAAAAATCATTATATTTTAAGGTTCACACAGTGCATTAAGATATAGAAACCTGCACACATCTGTATGATAAGCTCAAGTTTAGCCAAGCAAGTGAAGCTAAAAGAATGAGTTCCCATTCAGAATCTGACTTTGATAGGTGTCTGGCAGTTTGTCACAATTTTCTCAAATTAACGCTGAACTAAAGTACGAACACTGTCTCCAAGCTAGATTTATCTGTTAGTAAAGACATCAGGGAGGCTTTGGGAAGCTTAAGGCGAGCGCAATTTGGTGACAATTGAAGACAAGGACAAAAAAGTAGGTGAGGAGGGTGTCTTTTAGCTGTATGTCGAAAAGAGTTAAAGGGGTAGGTGAGCGAAATCAGTTAGTATTTTTGTAAGTAAGGGAGAGTCAGACACAAAAATGGTTGTTAGTACAGTTAAAACAGAGGTTTTGATCCAAACAGTAGATTAGTAACACTGATTCAATCAATTTAGTCAAGGTGGTAAATGTATGTGAGGATGTTTTCAATCCTCTGAGATTAGATTGCACAAAGCAGGACCAGATTTCAACTGAGTGTGTTATTTCATGTGAGAGGGGTTTGCTTTGGTTAAGAGGTAACAAAATTAATCGATCCAAGTTAACAGGGTTACACACAAGCCATGCATTCAAATGGAAAAAGAAAATGATAGCAGAAGAATTACGGTGGAGGAAAGGAATCTATTAGACACAACAGGAGAAAAATGTCAGACAACAAGGAATTCAAACCAATGACTTATATAGCAAGGTGCAGCAACATGGGTGTAAAGGGAAGTAGATTTCAAGTGCAGGCACCACAACACTAAACAAAAGAGGAACAGAGCGAGCGGTAGTGGTTTCCGGTTTTTAAAATGTGTTCAGTAAGCTGAAGATGAGAGGATGTTCAAGGCAACATAAACATGCAAACAGAGCACAGGAATACAACCACTGGATGCTGTCAGTTTGGAAGTAGAGGAAGACAAAATATGGATGAGATGAACAGAAATACTTGACCTGAACTGGAAAAATTAAAGCGGGAGAAAAAGACTTTTCTCTGTGAACAGAGCGATAAGAGTTCCACTCACAGATGTTTTGCCTCATTATGAGCATTGTGAATGTCCATTCAAACCTTTTGATCGTTTTTGGACAAATGGACTGAGACGCAATCAGAGACGACACCAATAACTGTAATTTTCCCTCAAGTGTTATGATGGTGAAGTCAGATTGGGCTCTGTTCACCTAAAAAAACAATCTTTCTCCCCTCTTTTTCCCCTATATTTTCATTTTGGTTTGATGAAATAATGAAGGAGGTCATTATAAATTTTAGTAAGTTAATTTAGAACTTATGGAAAAACAAAGAAAAGGTAAGTAACATAAAATCAAATAAAAGAATAAAAAATTTAATCAAGGCATATGGCTAACATGTCTCTTAATAAGATTAAGACAGTAAATATATGTATGTATATATGGTAGCTAATATATATATATACATATATATGTGTATATATACATAGACATATATTCTAAATGCAGATTATTTACCAAAAAACATTGAAAAAATATCTGGAAAGGAAAAGATAAATCTCTTCATGCAACGGGTAAGGTCAGTAAAGTATATGATATAAAAGTTAGTGTTAGTGTTAGTTTGGGGGGGAGGGGGGGGGGGGTCAAACACACACAGCCATTATTTTATCAGGCAGTTTCTTACAGGTTTGCATCAAGAGGCAAACAGCTTGATAGAAAGAGTCCAGTGAAAGTGAGTAAGACTGCTCATACTGAGTAGGCGGGGAAGTTTTGCTGTACTAAATTGTTTTAAGACTTTTGATGTTCATCTTTTCTCCTTTCGTATCACTAGGTATCTTCATTTTATTTAATTTAAAAAACATGTCCAGTCTTGTTACTCATTTATCTGTTTTAACCATTTTATTATGAAACAGAAAAACGCAAAGCTAAAATCTGAGCATGTCATTGTTTTTTAGGGAACTTCTGTCTGAAAAAATCATGTGTGCATGTAAGTAAGGTCTGAGAACAGACCTATCTGAATCATCAATCGATAAAAGACCACTAACAGGATCAAGCCCTCATCTGAGCCCTATTTCCAGCGAGGGCTTAAAGCACTAAATCAGACGTGGTAAATACTCCTCACAGCGCTGTAAATCATAGCAGATTACTGGTGCTGCACAGGCGTAGGTGAGGCTGCATGGTAAGACGTCTGTCAGAAATATTAAGCGGCAAACTCAGCTCTGCCATTGTAGTCTGCCTAAAACATTCTTCACTAAGGTTACACACTGGCACACACTGTGGGCAGACCTTTATCTTTTGGTTTTGCTTACTAAACAATGTTCCAATTCATACTAATTTCTTAGAGAAAAACACTGATGTGGGTGATGATCAACCCAGTCACGTGTTTGTATAAGGAATACATAATTTGGTGTAAAGTGCATGGTAATGCTGAACCATCATGGCGAGCCTCTCTGCAGCTATGAGAAAGTAAAGCAGATGAAACTCCCAGATTTTGGCTATGAGATAAATTCAGGCTCAAAATGAGATATTCTGAGGATGCACACAGGCACAAAGTATGCAAGGCGTCCATGATAATCATGCATATTTAATAAAAAGCATGTATATGTTCAGCCTTACTGGTCTACAATATTACTGGAGAAGACCCGGTCAACTGTTTTGCTTACTTTCTTTCACTGGAATAGTTAAAAGATTATTCCATGAGTGTGCTGTGTATGTTTAACTCGCGGGGTCTAATAAAAGAAATAAAAAGGAAAAGGTAACAAAGTAGGAAGGAAACTGGGGATAGGTACACTAAAAACTACTCTACAGCTAAATTAATAACATTTCTTGCATCATTGGTCTTTATTTCTTCATACGGATAGTGTTTAGGTCCAAAAAAATGATAACAGAAACAAAGTAAGAAAAAATTTATATAAAAAGCAAAAGGAAATAAAAGATAAAATATACAATTTACATGTTTTTGGGCAGACCTCTTTGGATGAAAACATTAAGTTTTAGGAAGGGGAAATTAGATGGCAATAAAAAGCAATAACATATATAAGTATTTACAGAGAGGACTAATAGAAAACAGAAAGGTGGAGTTTTGGGCTACCTTGGAATTGATGGAAGATTGTACTTTCAGTTAAGCAAACAGAATAGAAACGGAAAACCCAGGGCAAACCAAAGTGTAAGACAATTAGAATGATATCTACCATATAATGCAGTTTGTTTACCATAGCGTGTCCAATGCCTGCGTGCTTCAGGAGAAAACAGGGGGAGGAGAAAGAAAAAATAATGATAAACCTTAAAAAACTCAAGAAATTATACTTCAACCCCGAAAAAGAGGGAAAAAGAAATATTGCCTTTAGGAAAAACCAGCTTCTCTGTTTAATCTGACTGTAAAAAAGAGAAAAAAATCTAAAAAAGCTGCTTCTTTTTATCGCTTCTTACAAAACATCCAAATAAAGAAATAAAGAAAGCAACTGTAAGCAACTATTTGGTTTTCAAGGGTCAGTGAAAACAAAATCAAACCAAATGAAAGCAAAAAGAAAAGGGATAACAGTACATTTGTTAGTATGTAAGTCGCAAGTTAAGTAGAGAAAACAACAGATGGTACACATTCCGTGAATGACACAGTGTTAGTTTTTATAAAGTAAATTATAAAAGGTAAGGGAAAATAAAATTCACCAATGAAAAGAATCAAACTGGAAAAACTCAGAAGCTTGTTAGTAAGAAAGACAGGAGTTAGCAAATCAACTTCCACGAGAGGGGAAGTGGAGGTTTGAGTAGTTTGATGGGGATGTTTATTTAGAGGGAGAAGGGAATGAGGGGAGTGGGTGTACATCAGTGTTAGTACTCTCTGACAGACTGATCTGACCAGCGGGGCTTTCTGTCTGTGGTGACTACTTTCTCTCCATGTGGCACTGTATTGGCTGGGCACGGCTAATCATTTTGGATCAGTTACATTGATGCAGTAATCATAGACAGTGGTTACTGTGCTGCATGCAGGAGGAAACAGACAGAAAATAAACATTATTTCTGTGAAAATCATTAATTATGGTAAAAATCTGCAGTCCTTTCACAGTGTAAAGGTCAGGATGTGACATTTCAACATCATTTCATTTAGACTGGTCTTCAAAAGGGACACAGAGAGAGAAAGGGACAGAAATAGCAGAGACATGACATTGACACTTTTGGTATCCAACACATCCTCCATCCTGAAAAAGAAGAAAATTGTACATGTATCTGCCGCCTCCGGAGAGAGAAACATATGAAGCTGAGAATGAAAATGAATGAAATGTAAAGATGAACATCTGGACATTCAGTGATGGGCTGTCTGTCCTTCAGAACATCTGCAGTATTATAAGCTTTGATTTTAATCAGTTGATTAATTAAGCATTTTTCTGACTTACTTCCTGAAATGGGCTGCATGGTGGCACCGTGGCCTCGCAGCTACAAAGTTAGTGGTTCGAGACTTGGGGGGTGGGGGGTGGGGGGGTTCTGAACTGTGGCTTTTCTGTGTGGAGTTTGCATGTTCTCCCTGTGTACGTGGATTCTCTTCAGGTACTCCAGCTTCCTGTCACTGTATAAGGACAGGTGCAAGGTTGGGTAGCCACTCCTAACGGTGAGTGTGTGCGTGAGTGATTGTTGCATTGGCCCTGCGATGGACTGGAGACCTGTCCAGGGTGTCCAGGGTGTGCCTGCATTTTGCCTGCTAATAGCTGGGATTGGCTCCAGCTTCCCCATAACCCTGAATTGGAATAAGCGGTTTAAAAAATTATTGATAGAAATTCCTACATTTGAAAAACAAATAGGGGTGATGTGTAAAACCAGAGTGCAATATTTAGCTAATCTTATGAACCTGAAAATCATTGCATTTTGGTTTTATAAACATATTACACGTCAGCTGGGATTGGCTCCAGCCCCCCCGCGACCCCGTTCAGGGAGAAGCGGTAGAAAATGGATGATGGATGGATAAACATATTACAGTGTCCCTACTTTGAGTATGCATTTCATGTCTCAGACTGTTCTGTTAATTAAAGTTGGACCAATCATCACAACTGAGTTCAGATTTTTATCTAGAACTCCGTTTTTCTTTCTCTATTTTCTCAACTACAACTGAAGTCATTCAGTCAGATTAGACTCCACACAGTCTGTGTCTTTTTCCTTTTTTTTGTTTTTATATCTGATGCAGCATTAATACCTTGCAAATGCACTTGTTTATGCAAATCCCATCTTATTGTCTTAGCAAAAAGGATGCGGGTGTATGGTTTTATTGTCCTACAGAGGCTGAGACAATGTAATGAGAAACACTTTACTACATTAAATATTCCCTGTGTATGTATGACTTCCTGTGTATGTGTGAAAGAAAGTAGTAAAACATTAAGAAACTGTAAATATTGTACAGATTTCCGGTACATTAATCAACATTTTTCAGAGGTTTAGAACTCTAGTTTTGCAAAGCACTCTACACAGTGTGAAATCTGGCTTGTCACCCATTGGTTTGAAGAACTGGTGGCGTTACTTGACCTTCACCATCATACATTTTTGGTGAAGTCATTTCCAGGAGGAGGTCTGAACAGTGGCCTTTCTGTGTGCAGTTTGCATGTTTTTCCTCTTTCATGCCCGAGTTCTCTAAGGGTACTCCAACTTCCTCCCACTGTCCACTGACATGCATGCTAGGTTGATTGGTCACTCTGAATAGTCCCTAGAAATGTGTGAGAAATTGTTTTTTATTTCTGTGTGTTGGTCCTGTGAGGGACTGGTGACCTGTCCAGGGTGTACCTTGCCTTTCACCTGCTGATTGCTGGGATTGGCTCCTGTATCACTGTGACACTGACTTGGATGAAGCGGTTTAGAATATCAAGAAGGGACAGATCCAATACTTTTTCAGTGACACATACACATGTACACTCCAGTTATACTGGTTTCTAATTCAATTTATTTAGTTGCACATCTAAAACAGAACATTAGGGATGGATCAAAGCCAGCAGGAACGATCAGTTTTAGGTCGGTCCACTTTCTTGAGGTTGTCTATAAGCCGGTCCAGTTCTGTGCCATACTGAAAGCAAGTACATGTGTGGGATGGGTGTTTGTGCCACTTATGTGGGAGCTGAATGTGAGTGGTGACCATAAACAAAGTCCTCCCATAAGGCTAAATGGCCAATTTGAAATTTCATGCACACCCACTCTTTGATCCTGGGTCGTAGTAAAGTGCTGTCACCACTCACCCACTTTGTCTAATGATGCCTCTTAATCCATTAATTAGAGGAAAAAGATTCATCGGTGGGTGTGAATTTGCATATTAGCACTGCACTGCACTCCCATGTCTCTAAGCTAACAGAAGAAAAAGAAAAAAAGCTAAACAAATCAGCATAAAGAATGGATGTAATAAAGGCTTGGAAAGTACAAACCTGACAGTTATTTCCATAAAAAGGAGACACCGTCACTTGGGTTTTTAGATTGTATTCATAGATCATCTGTGATACCAAAGCGGAAAATAAATTAAACATCACTAAATGTAACATTTAGTTCTTTACAGGCAGTGCGGCTTTAAACTTATCTCTCATAACTATCATTTGTGTGATTCAGCAGTCTGGAAATAAAACTATACACCCCTCACAAACTGCAGATAACCTCTGAAATGGCATGCTGTAATAATGAAAGCAGGAGATTACTTTGCCCACGGGATCTGTACAGCTGTACATGTCAGTGTACTGCTTTGAGCCGGATCTGCAGGGGCACTATTGTATTTAGATTCACTTTATTAGGCCTCTGGTGCTGTTCACTTAATTAAATGCAAACCGATTTGATTAGACTGCAATCCATTTTTGTTCACTCAGATATCTAAAACTTCTTTGTTGCACTGACTTGTGAAAAAAGCAAAAAGACAAGTGTGGGATTGAACTTGGATTATGATTTGAAGAATAATAAAACTGAAAGGCTAAATGCACCGCCAGACTAGACCTGATGTTTTAAAGTAGATGTGTAAATTATTGAGAAATGCAGTGATTGTGCAGGTTTTTACTTCAGGTTTGAAAACTGTAAGTACTGGTGGAAAGTGCCATGTTGTCAAGATCAATCATGCAGAAAATTAAACTTTTGTTTCACTTTTGCTCCCAAACAGCAGGCAGGATGGCCGCTTACAGTTGCTGTAAAGGGTTTCTATCATGATTTGCTCGTTTAGTGGTGCAGGAGGGTGTGAGCAGGCAGACTACTGCAGGCTGGAAACAGTGGGGGGAGGTATGACACGGAAAAGCAGAAAAGCAAACCCAACGCTAGATCTGACTAACTGCAAAGGGTTTGGAGGATCAGAACTTGTTTAGATGGTTTTTGTAGTTAGAATCAGGATCTGAACGGGGTAAAGGTGAGTCCTCTCGCAGACTGGTGCAGAAAGACTAGGATATGGATTTAATACAGCAGTCCAGTCAAGACGTGCAGAATCACTATTATAAAAACAGGTTCTCCACACAATTAGCAGCACAGATCAAAGTTCTTCTATTTAGTCTTTCTTCATTCACATCCTGTTAAATCCACAATAGAATTCAAAATCATTATCTTCACAGATAAAGCTCTTAGTGACCAAGCTCCATTGAATCCTAAAAATCTCACTTTTTTATTTTCCCTACAGAGTGCTTCATTTGGACACTCGCTCTTTTCTATCTTTACTCTTTATTCTCAGTCTATAAATACAGTATATTACATTATTACTGCCATTAACTTGTGTTTTCCTATTTGTTTCTCAGTGGGTGTCCTGGCTTGCAGTTATAGTACTTATTGACTCCACAGTCCTGTTCTATTTCATTCAGGGTCTGTTGGGACGTTTGTCCATTTCCACCTAATCCAACCAAGATGGGAGAATAAATCAACAATATTCTTCCCAATCTGTTTGTTTCCCTTCAGGCAATCATTTTCTATAAATTGGTTTACGTGTAAATGGTATAATGAAAAATTAGACTAATGTAAATCATGTTATTGATTCGTGTTATTTAAATAATACCTGAACTTCAGTAAATTTGATTGCACTGAGCTATGCTTGCAAAGGTGCCTTTTGCTATGACTTGGTGCTATTAAAATAAAGTGGTGGATTAGATGTGCAGGATGAAATTAAAAACATAAGGTAAGGTACCAGTGTGTAGGAGTTCTGGTGGTCTTGGAAAAGCATACTGGAACGATCACAGAATTGAGTATGTAGTATGTTCCCTTTTGGGGAAGCTTGCACTTAGTGAAGCTTGGTGGCATCTTCCTGTGGTTTGGTTTGCTTTCACACTGCATCGACACCCAGCTTGCATGAAGCAGAGTTCACCTGTTTGGTCCAGACTGTGAATAAGCATTCACAGTGCTCTAAATGCAGTGTAAAATCCCTAGACCTGGAATAAAGTTCATTTCAAGCAAACTAAACATCAGGATGAGCACAGACTTTACTTATTTTAGTAAAAAACCAAATCTGCAGCTGTTAGCCTCTGTGTAAGTAATTCGTGTGGAAGCTGGGTGCGGATGTCACTAATTTTCAAAGCACTACAAGTATAAAAAGACAAGTTTGCATCTTTCTCTGTATGTGAGAACTCTGTATGTTAATTAGCAGAACATGAAGAAGGAAAAGTGACAATGAGCTGATGACAATCATGTGTGGATTGTGTCTATCTCTGTTTTCTCGGTGTGCAAACAGTTCCTGCGGTTGTGTCAGCACGTACAGAACACCTGCGAGCTGTCAGCCGGGGTGACATAGGATGCATAATGATGTTTTGTTGCGTTGCTGATCTTTTTCACACTCATCATGGTAGCCATTACTGAACTGTGGCCATCAGTGAATAAGCTGAATAAATATTTAATGCTGGACTGTGAAAATGATCAATGGATAGTGCAGAGGAGCCAAGATTTCCAGGCCAGATAATTTATCATTGTAACTGAGAAAGTTCAGAGACTGATGACCATCCTCTAGTAAATCTCCAAACTGAGCCTCTGAAAATTAGAAATGAAATAAGACATTGCTATCGTAGCAACGGGTGAAGGGAGAGAATGTGTGCTGTCTGTCATCAGGGGAAAATGGTGCAGTCTGGATTTATGATTAGTGACACATAAGAATTGTGTGTGTGTGTGTGTGTGCGAGTGTGAGTGGGCATCCATTGCACATGCACACGCCTGGCTGGGTATTTCTGCATTCGTGGTGAATCAGGCAGCCCCTCGATAACACATTTTCTGAGTGACCCTGTCAGACGACGTACAGCTGGGCTGCCATTCAGAACGGCTCTTTCAGGTACATTTGGTTCTGTGTCCGTTCCAATCATCCAAAATTCAGTCCAGTCCGCCTCTCTCCAACTTTGGCTGCGAGTAATGGAATCTGGCAGACATGCTTCAGGTGCAAATATAAATATCACTGCGTTTATGGTGGAGAGAAGTCTGCAAACAAACAGCGTGATGGGGAGTGTGCATGGAAAAGGCAGCAGAGCATCATGACTGCTGCACTCTCCTTCATTTCCCATCCTACAAATATGATTGGTTTATTTTAGATATTACATCTAATGTATATATCATCCCATATTAGACTTATAATAAGTTCTTATAAGTTCATAGTACATCTGACTGTTTTGTTTGTTCAAGATTTCATTTGCATCTAAAAAAAGAAAAATGAGGCTCAATAACCCCAATTGCTGAGGCTACAATCTTCCGTTTAGCTGTTTTCTGAATATGTTAAATAATTTTGTGGATGCTGTGGATCCATGTGTGTCCTCTTTCAGGCATGCTGGGGAGTTATTGCTCTGTTGTCATTCTTCCTACACAGATGGCTCAGGTCACTAAAGCAACTGCTGTCCTTTCAGGATTTAAACCAACTTGGGGACAACAAAGGTTAACGTTACGGCTAATGTTTATTTCCAGTCCTTAACTCTAACACTATATTTAATCCAGTTTTTAAGTGTGCAGCAGCTGAACATGAATATGCATATTTTAGAGAGTAGATGCAGCTGTTCACTGCTGTTTAGTGCTGTTTACATTTTGTATGATCGAGTGTATACCATTTATCTGAAAAGTTGTTTCAGCTAAGTTTAAGTGTAGCAAACACAAGAGAAGAAGAGAGGTATGTTTCCATCCAAACAACTAAATGGGAGAAAATGACTTGTGAGAGAAGCATGAGCAGTCCAGGTGTTGAGAATCTGCTGTTTATCCACTGAATTACAATGAAAAGCTGCTACTTTACTGTCAACATTCTGCACACATACTGGATTATGTTGTTGCAAACAATGCAATATAATGGTGGCATCTTTGTTATGAGCTGCTACAAACACTATAGTTTCCCAGACAGCAGAGGGACAATAGACAATATGAAACATCACTGACTGATGGAGAAAAAAATGACCCCAGTTGTTGCTGTTTTAGTTTTAGTTTAAATATAAACTACACTTCTCTGATACTGGGTTTGAGCTTTTTACATGCACCTGCTCAAATGCTCAACGCAAATAGCAAGCATTGTGTTGCTGTCCTGCCATGGTTGATATAATATGCTGAAATCTAAACTGAGCGTTGCCATAAACCGTCTCTCCCAGGGGCAGTTGTAGGCTCAGAGGTTTAGGGGTGCTGATCACCCAGATAACTGCCTTACCAGGCAAGATCATTTGCACTGATTTGAATATTCATTAATAAAGTTGTGAAAAAAAACCCAAAAGACAATCTTCCATTTAATTCTGAGCACCCTGTGATGGACTGGGGACCTGTCCAGGGTCTACCTTTGTTTTCCTGCCAATTGAACAGGCTTCTGCCCTGCAACTCTGAATTATTATAAGTGATATAGACAATGAGAGTGGGAATGAATGATGAGAATGAATACATGCTGAGCCACAGCAAAAAAAGGAAAATATTACATTTATAAAAGAAAAATATGGTAACCTACCATTTTTAATATACCTTTATTGTACGTGTGCTTCTAGAAAGCTTGTATATGAGGAGAATACATCATTTCTGTAAAATGATATAAATAAAATGCATTTCTTGATAGTCTAACTGTTGCTGTTTGTCTTCTTATCTGCTTCTTCCTGACCTTACACTCTCTCCTCTCCTTCCCTGTTTTCACCTCTCCCCTTTGGACCGACAACCTTGTCAACCTCTTGTCATTTCCTGTTTTATTTTGAAGGTTCACTTTCCTCTCATTTCACGCCACCTGCCCTTCCTCATGTGTCACCGGTCACAAAGCCCAAACATCTGCAACAGGACGATGAGTTCACTGTACTGCAGTACTTCCACAGTCACCAGATTTCCATCTAATGGAGCAGCTTTGGTGGAATGAGGCATTTTCACTGGATGTCTCGCTGACAAGTATCTGTATGTCAATATAGAGCAAAATCTCAGAGTAATGTTTCCAGCACTTTGTTAAATGGATGCCACCAAGAGTTAAGGCTGTTTAAACAGGAGATCTGACCCAGTACAGGCAAAGTGGATCTAGTGAAGCAGGCTGTAAATGTGAACATTTTAATATAAACAAATAAAAAGTATTATTATTTCTTTTGTGTGTCTAAATTTCCATTGCAGATAAACACTCAAAGTCATCATGCTTTAACGTATTTACTCATATTTATTTAATTTTAAGTGCTTCAAATTGCTTTTTTCTGAGCTGTTGATACACTAGTCATGTGTCTTATGGTTAGAATTCTTTGTTCCTTTGTTAAGACATTTGTTCCATTCATTTTTTAAATTTATTTACTCTGCTGACTTTTTTATGCTCTTCCATAATCTCCATCTCTACCTCCTCTTTGTTTCTGCCTCACTAACATCGTATCACCTGGTCCCTTCCACCTGTTTGAATGTGCAAATGGCACAAAGATTTGTTATGCGATTACAGGTCTGCGAAGGCAGGGGGATGAATAAACATGAAAGTGCTGGTGCAGGTAGCGGCAAATGAGGCTGATGAGCAAGTAAGTGACACAGTCAGATATGCAAATTCTGCAAAAATGTGATGCAAATGAGTTTTTTTTATCTTTTAAAATGCACAGCATCAGTCAGTTGATTTCAATGACAGCATTGAAATCAACTGACTGTTTCATTGCAGGGTGTTTGAGGTTTTCACCTGTGATCAGCATACTGACAGAGACTAACATAAATGGATAAAAACATCCTAAATGCACATTCTCCCACACATAGATGATGACTTTACTCCCACTTCTTGCAGCATGGCTAGAGCACATTACGAATACTTAGAATGTCATTGGCAGTAAACTGAGAAAGGATTACAGGGGTGTTAGTGTGCCATTATGCTCATCAAACAAGTCTAACCAATGCATGTCTTGAATAGCAAATTCCATATCATCACAAGAGCGTGTACTGAGAAAAGCTTGAAATAACGCTAACTTTGGCCAGAACAGCCTACATTTATTTAGATGTTCAAAAACAGAAAAAGATCTTAATGACCTTGTTGAGATGCAAATGTGTGAGTACGGGCTAATCCCTGAGACTGATGGAGATCAGTAAATCAGTTCTTCCCTTTTTAGTTGCACTTGTCTATGCAAGGAACAAGATGTGAAGCATTAAAAGATGTATTCCTGTTGAATCAGGAGATGGCTTTATCAATATTATCGCAGTGTTTAACTGGAGGACACATCTGAAGGGAAGGGGTTAACACAGGACTGCAGTCAGGGATGATTCACTACCCGACGGCGGAGCAGACTCCGTTGCTAAGTGACAAATTGCTACTGAGAATGGAAGCGAGAGATAAAGTGACAATGAGACGGAGAATGGAGAGGGAGGGGAAGGCATGCAGGAGAGGAAATGATTGGCTCCGTCTCAGGAACTCAGGTTGCTTTTGGAGGAGTGTTGGGTGGGAGGGGAGCAGGTCGATGCGATGGATGGATGGACAGGTGGGTGGAAAGTGCTCGGGTGGGGTGGGGTAGGAAGTGAGGTTAACTGTAACTGAGATGGACAACAAAACAGTGAAACAGTGAGTTGGAATGACGGACAGAAAAAAAGAAGAGCGGGTCCAGGCTTTCACGCCTGAAATTAAGGGAGTTAGGCACTCAACAACGTGACTCTTTAATATGGCGATGTGCTTTGAGCAGTTACAACATAGTGGCTGAATGATAAATGACGAGCATTAAATACTCAGACAGATCTGAAAATTTCTCATTTTGAAGAGGAATGAGATCACACAGCATGTGAAAAATCTTACAACGCCAAGGACATGTAAGATTCTAGACGAACCCCCCTCAGGCTCTGTTATTAAACAGAAAGAGACCAGTGAGAAGCACACTCGGTCTATTGCGACAGAGAAATGTAAAAGACTTTATTCGGGCAGTCAGCTTTTCTCACTGTGAGCCGCCTGCCAAGACTTATCAGAGACTCTGACACATATCAGACACAATCAAGTGTGTGGATACCCAACAGAAGCTCTTTTCCCATGCGTGTGATAGCTTAGTTTTAAGCTATTTCATGTTTTTTATGGGAAATGCAACAAAACGCACAAAGAATTGGTTTAAAGTTTAAAAAATGACTGTCATCCAACCTGCCCTGGGATTTGAGATGAAAATGAACCAATTAGCTTAACTGGCACTTCTAGTGAAAAGTTTATCAATGTGCACAGTCCCTGTAATTATTATTTATAAATAAATAGATGAAGTCAGAGAAGGATTCTCATTGATGACATTTTAATGAGTCACAGCAGCTGAGTTGTGACAGACTTTCATTTTCAAATCCAATTTTGTATTTGATTCTTTTAAAAGTAAAATGTCTCATTTTAATCAGAAACAGTTCCACTCATCAACTATTTATATAACAACTATTGTGACAGGATGTGCGGACCATGCGAGAAAACTGATGTGTGCAGGAAGTAATTAAATACAGCAATAAAAGTAATGGAATTTGTGTTGCCCTGCTAGAAAGCCTGTTTTTTCTCCCCTTTAAATGAAGCTGCCATTGTAAGCCATTGTTAAAAACCTGCCTAATCTTCTCTGCCAAACAGCTGATGCTGCTGTAGACTTTTGTTTGGTGTCATTTATTGGACTGGGTGATTGAAGGGCAAAAGGACACATGGGCAACTTAAAAATGTCTACTTCCAACAAACAAAAGCCTCTGTAGAACCAAACACAACAGCCTGATTCCTCCTCCTCATGCTTGGTTACATGCTGCTTCAGGATGATTCAACCAGCATTCATCACAAATAAGCCAGTTGTCTTGGTGACACCTTAATTGACCCCGTTTGCCAGTCAGGAACATACTCGACTCCAATGCATTTTTCTTACAAATGTGGCCCAAATAAAAAGTGTAAATAGACCTTCTAATAGTATAATATTTATTTGAAATAAACACTGTACACAAATGTCCTTATTTATTATGCTACTCTTAGTTGTAGCTAGAGAGAGCGTATGTTTGGTACTTTTTATTTATTTTTATTGCTTAATATTGACAGTGAAAAGTGTTAAAAACAACATCTTCCAACTTAAGGAAGCAATCCTGTAATTCAAATGAAAATGAATAAGCAGAAATTATCTTCATTTTCATTCTAATTATTTTTAACTTTAAAATTTCTAATCTAATTTTGGTATATATTTGCTGAGGTATGTTTTAAAGATAGAATCTTAAATGTAATTTTATTTATTTATTCATGTTTATTATTTATTTATGTCTTGAAAAGGAAATGAAAATACGGTTTGGATTGTTGATTAATAATTTTATTTAAAATTTATTTTAAAATATTTCAATTTTCTGTCATTTAAAAATTTTTTTATGCAGGTATATTCTGAAAATGAAATGTTTTTCTGTTGATGCATTTTAATTAGAATTATATTACAGGATCACTTTCCAACTGCATGCTGCTATTCTTCTTATGCAAAGTGGCCATGGCCTTTGTGTTACAGATTAGAATTTCAATGAGAACTTTAAGAACTCTGTCCTGATATAGATCTGTGCCAACTGAACTGTGCACTGCACATTATGGCAACACATTCAGGATTAATGCAAGAGAATATGACAGCATTTGTTTGTTCCAGTCATAAATCACAGAAACAGAACGGCACAAGGAAAAAAAGGCGACCAAAGATGAAAGGGCAGATTATGCTTCTGATGAAAGAATGAACAAGATAAAGGGTCATAGCAAAACAAAATAGTGGAAAGGAAGGCTTATTGGGCCACTGCTGTATACACTTCTAGACCTATATTTACTAAAAAGAGCAAATCAGGATGAAGCAGTCTTCCGGAAGTGGATGTAAACTAGACCTGGTAGACCTTTGACTTGCTACAGTCTTTATAAGGACTGCTGAGCCTCAAGTCAGATTTCAGAGTGATTCCTTTTCGATTTGATCTGAGCAGAAAGCCTTTGTCCACATTTCTCTGTAACACCTAAATAAATCTGCCACTTAGTCTTGTGGTAGCACTAACATGATTCCCTTTTCTTTTGTTTCAAACAAAAACAAAGATCACATTTCCTCCTCTGTGTTGTCTCCAGAAACCTGCTGAGGAGTCTGTTACCATTACTCTTGTTCCCCTCAACATAGAAAATGAGTTAAAATAAAGATACATATACATGTTGCATGTTAGTATGTTTTTAATATTGCACACTTCTGTGGAAGTAAACAGAAAAGCCATCTAATAACTTTTAGCTGAATCAGGTCTTTTGCTTTGATGCACAAATATTAATGAACAGGCTTTTTCTAAATATCTAATCATTCATTTATATATTTCATTGTTTTTTGTGTCACATTGTGACCCATCCCTACCAGACATAAAACAGAGCAGCTGTCCTAACCAGTCCTAACAAAATGTTAAATATGCTTAATCAGCACATTTTTTCCTCACATGCATTTGTGGAGGTTATAACCCATCTGTAAAGACGTTTGAGAAAAAGATCTGATTCTGTTTATAAATGTGAGAATTTCCACATAAAATAACCTCAAGACGACCTTTTCAGTTTGTTGTCTGATATAGTAAACTCCAAACTACCTTTTCCACAACACACTGGCTTAACAATGCGGTGCCTAACAGAAAGACAGACACACAGACAGACACACAGACAGGCAGATAGATAGAGAGTCAGACAGACAGACAGACAGACAGACAGACAGACAGGCAGACAGACAGACAGACAGACAGACAGGCAGACAGACAGACAGACAGACACACAGACAGACAGACAGACAGACAGGCAGACAGACAGACAGACAGACACACAGACAGACAGACAGACAGGCAGTCAGACAGACAGAGACACAGACAGACAGACAGACAGGCAGTCAGACAGACAGAGACACACAGACAGACAGACAGACAGACAGTCAGACACACAGACAGACAGACAGACAGACAGACAGACAGGCAGACAGACAGAGACACACAGACAGACAGACAGACAGACAGGCAGGCAGGCAGACATTTGCTTATAAACAGATGTAGAGCATTTCTCCCACAGTGTGATGGAACTCTGTTTAATCACTCGTGTCTAACACACAGAGGATTCCTGGTATAGAGCAGAAAGTTGTGGATGTTTTGTTTTGTCTACTTTGTTGTTGTTGTTATCAACTGTTACCATTATGCAATGGTAACTCGATACCTGTGTTCATTGCAGTGTTCCTGCTTTTTGCACACATTTGGTTCATAAATTAACTCTTAAACATTCATACATTTGTTATTTTTATTAATACCTGAATACTTGAGTAGTACACACACACACACATATATACACACATATATACATTGACCACATTTTTATGGGCACAAAAGTGGTACTGAACCTGATCAGCTGTAGCAACAGCAGAACACACACTGCTCCCACAGCTTTGTACAGTAGAGTATGAATGATTGCTGCATCCCTTCATCTGCTTGCTCCCTGATGCTCCGTCTCTCTGGAACAGGGTAAATCTAGACTTGTCAGACCACATGACCTTATTTCATAGCTTCTGAGCTCCAGATCTGAACATTTAATAATCAATTCTTTTACTGATTAGAGTATTTTATACACAGCTGTTTAGTTTCAGTCCACTGAATTCTGCATTATTCATGTGGAAATCTTCTTTTATTAAAAATAGCCAGAGTTCTACTGTTGTCTTTTGCCCATCTGATGATGTTTTTTTTATGTGTTGGACAGTTCTAAACTCAGTTTTAGCTGTTTCTGTATCTTTTTAGATGCTTCCTCTGCTTCATGCCGCTGATCTGACCCTTTTTAAACAGACTAACATCTAATTTACATCCGCAGGACAAATCTTTCCACACCGTTGTTTAAGAAATAGGAAGCTACTTATTACTTCGTTTTACGTTAAATAACTCATTATCAGCTGAAAGATGATCACCCATGCAGCAGTTATACTAGAAGGCTCCTAACTATTGCTTAGTTAAATCCAGGGGCAGGTTTTTATTAGAGGGCAGTATTTTCTATATTTGCTGCTGCAATCCCTTAAATCCCCACATGTTTATTTACATCCAGTTTCTGCATTTATTATTCAGTAGCCTACAGTTAGTTTTGTATATATTTTCTGATATTGGTATGAGCTATCTTTCACCAATAATAGTGAGATTTCCAGCCTCACATCTCACTGAATGCAACACAATGCTAGGACATTTCTTTATAAAGAGGGTAACATAATGCATGAATGAAAAGGTGCAGAGATTTGGTTGAGTTTCCTTTGTTTGCCATGTCTACTGTTTATGTAATGGTTGTAAGTAGTAATTATGACTGATATATGAGCAAATAAATAATTAAATTGTATTGTTATATCTGGTCACTTACTCAAATGTGATAAATGACTGTGCCTGTTTAGTAAAGGATTACGGTAATAAATCTGTGATATCGTTGCACAAGCTCCCTGAGGGAAGTTGACTTGCTCCTGAGAGCAGAAATAACTTCTCTGGAATGGCCTGCATGAGCGATCAGTTATAGAAAATGACGTGTATACATTGTGTCCTGCAGGGACTTGGGGAAAATCAATACTGAATTTGAAAAGAAGAAAATCTTTACTCTGTCAACATATAGCATGGCAGCAGTTTTATTTAAGCTGAACACAGCCTGAATTAAGATGTGGACTGAAAGTCCATGATATTGAGTGGTGTGCCATATTTGACCTATTTGCCCATCTTGTTTCTCTTTGTTGCCGCTGTGCATCTGATATATCACCTCTGACACACCTTACACAAGCATTAAAATGTTTGCCTCTGGCTCTTTTCTCTCTGTGGTGTGTTAAGGGACTGTGTGTGTGGGTCCTGTGATAAAGAATGGTCACATGACCGAACCCTACAAGATATCCATGATAGTAAATCATGTCAAGAGAAGCAGAGGGAGGCAGGGAGGGTGAGGGAAAGATGCATGCCTTGCTGTTTATGGCAACTGATGTGCATAGTGATTGGTGCTCACAATGTGTGGGAATGTGTGTGTAGTGGGCAGAGACTTGCACTGATAAAAGGTCAAGACAAGTGTGCCTTTCTGCCAGTCAAATGTATACCACAAGGATTAGCTTAAGCTAAAATGCCAGTCTTTCATTCATGCTTGCACTGCTGCTAGATACCACCAAGGGGAGCTCTGAAGCTGTGGTCGTTTGCCTGGACACTCCTCCCTCCACCTCCCTCTTCTCAGCAGAGTCCCTATCACCTCGCCTAATTCTGTCTGCTTCATTTTATCCCACACAAAGCTGACATATTCATAGGTTTATTCAGAGAAAGACAGTACATATACACATAGAGGAAGAGAGAAAGAGCTCACGGGCATACTTGTTTTGGATCTTACTGATGCTGGGGTAGAGAAGCATAATGCTGTAAGAGACATTTAGAAGGGCAGATGCAGAATGGGTGAGACACTGGGGGCCAGTGGGACTGTGCCCACCACGTGCTTACTCCCAATGTGTCAACAGTCTGACAAATGTTCAGGGTTCCTTAGCGTCAAATGCTGACTCATTAGGCACCCGTTTTTCATCATATTTGGACATGTCGAGTAACCCGACAGATTTACATGGAACTCCCACTAATTCTACACCACTGGTTTTAATGTTATCTGGTTGATGATGGGTCATTAGGGCCATACTATGGTCTCTAGAGGTTGGTAGGTTGATATATTTTATTTCCATCCTGATCAGCAGCATTGATACATGAACAAAAAACAATGAACAATGTGACCATAACTTGTAATTTTGGTAGAAACTGCTGTATTCTAAGATAGATTCTCAGACTATTACAAACTAACTGCTGTACACAATGAAAGTTTAACTCACTGATATCATCCTTCTGCTACTATTCCCCCACTCATCTATTTTATTTCACTTTTTCTGGTCTGGTCCAGGTAAAAGGCTTTCCCCTTCTTCAGTCACCTCTTCCAGGTTGGTCCGAGCAGACGGGGTGGGGTGTGCGGGGATTTTCTCTGCCTTCCTATATGTCAGTCTACCAGCAGTTCGAGGTATTAACCAGAAAGTTCTCCCAGTGCAACATTCTGGGAACACCTAACAAGAGAAATGTCCAGGAGGCCACCACTCTTTCATAATAAAATACATTATACAGGCTTCACTGTCACAGTATGGTATGTTCTCTGCCAGAATACGATAACCGGTTCTATAAGACAGCCCCACAATGATTGTGCAGTGTGCCCACATTCATGTAGGGTTTTGCAGATACAGACTTCTTTACATTTTGTTCTCTGTTAAACATGCAAAAAATGCACCTGATACCGACAAAAGAGAATAAATGTCAGTGATACACAGTTTTTTACACACACTTCTCCCTGTTTAAGGCTCTTTGTGTTTTATAACTTGCTTCCCTTCCTGTCTACATTTTTACTTTTTCTCACATCACATTATTTAGTAAATGAATAAATACTGATTCAACTGCAATATATTTCAAATATGAAGAAAAATGTAATTTACAAGCCTGTTTCCAATGAAAAACCAGAAGATTGAGCAAAGGTTATAAATCTCAAAAAACATTGTATTTAAATTGCATGAACATACGTCATATATCCTCTATTCTGGAATGCGCCGCTGAGTGACAGCAAACAGTAGTAGTTCATTGTTTGTGATGTTTCATGATTTTTGTAATATATATGTCTTTTTTAAAGACATCACCTTTAGTTTGAGTTGTTCAAGAAGACTTTTCTTGCTGGCAGAAATTGTGCTATACGGGAGTCTCTCTGTGTATGTTTTTTTCTGCTATTTCAAGACTTGTTATTAGAGTTTCCATGGCAACAAGACTTGTTTACCACTGGGATTTACTGATAATGCTCTCCAAAGTCAAGATTATCAGTGAAATAACTTCAAATCCCAACGGAGTTGAAAACAAAGAGATGAAGATGCAGGGCAGGAGTGAGACAGTGAGAAGAGATTTAAACAGTTTCTTCCAACTGTTGTGATGCTAACATGCGATTGCTAGCTAACAAAATGGATGAGCTCCAGGTGCTAATCGGGCCTCGGAAAGAATACAGAGAGTGCAGTTTTATGTGCTTCACTGAGACATGGCTGCATGAACACATCCCAGACTGTAAT
>JBAMHV010000005.1:14991548-15010248 GCA_037177535.1 Pseudomugil gertrudae | reverse complement strand
GACTAAGAATAATAATAAGAATAAACGCACGAAATACAAGAGGCCTTCGCACCGCCTTCGGTGCTCGGGCCTAATAATAAGAATAAACGCACGAAATACAAGAGGCCTTCGCACCGCCTTCGGTGCTCGGGCCTAAAAAAGAGAATGGGAAAAAAACAAGATAAGGTGTGCGTGCAACAGCATCCAAAATCTAGATGACCACATGCTGGCAAATCCACTCGTCACATCACATTACCTTGCTGCTTTCTCTCTCACACATGCACATACAGTCATCCTCTATTAGTTTGCAACGAGTGCCATCCACCCTGCAGAGAGAGTATCTGACAGATATGGAGAAACGTTTTAGCAGCAAGATGAGAGGGGGCAGTGGGGAATGTAAGGGGCATTTCAAAGCTTAGATGCTGCTTTATGAATCAAACAGGCCTGCTGGGCCACACAGCACAGCTGCATTCCTATGCTGGCTGCAAGGCACAGGCAAAGGCTTGTGCTTTGCTTGTTTAACATTTGGCCAGTTTTAGAACTTGCATATGCTCAAACGCTTGAAGAAAGAAAGAAAAAAATAAGGCAAACAAAAACACAACTCAACACAAAGGTGAATAAAAGACCTTACACAAAATAATCTACTAGTGGTTGAAATAGCATGCCTTAAAGATAAAGTGGCTGCAAGTAGCTAAAATAAGCAGAAGACAAAAAGAAAATGAATTCAATGTAACAAAATGTATGCCACTTAGACAATGCTGCTTTTAAAAACCTCTGATGAAGGAGGCTGCAGTGCATAGAATCTGCTGAGGTGGGATCATTCATCCTCAGCAGATCTCTGTAGGTCCCATCTGTACTAAGCCTGAAGTCCTCTCTGTCTCTTTCACACATAAATCTCAGCTGTCTTCGTCTAATGACACTCGTGGTATTCCAAGATCCAGCAAAAGCTAATGAATTACTGTCCTTGCAGAGGGATCTCGCAGAGCCTGATGTGTGAAAGAACTGCCCAGCCGATCGAGGGACAAGAAAGGGAATCCTACAATGACAACACAACCTGTTTGTGTATCTGCAGCACAGGTGGAAGCATGAAGGGTGATCTCAGTTTACAGAGAAAAAAAAGATGTTTTAATGTCACAGGAAAACATTGTGGCATGACACAAAAGCAATACTTTTTTCCTGCTTTTGTTCTTACTTCTGTTTTCACTAAGCAGCTTTTATTTTACTCACCTCATGTCACAAAGTTATACTACAGCTTTATCTTGGTAAAATACTGTAGAGATTTGAAAGCTGAGTACATCTTTCTACCAAAAGAAAAATATTAAATGTAGGTATTACTGAGCATGTAGTAATTACAAATGAGTCATCCCTGTGCAGTGTCCCAGCATGACTTGGCCTGTGACTGCTGCATTGGATGAATTACAGGAACAATGTTCTCACCACCAATCCTCTTCACTCTCCTTGATCTCCAATGCTGGTGATTACTATGGGTATTGATCCATGGACTGATTGTGATCCTGTAATGAAGGTGCAATAATTTGTAGTCTTGGCAGCCAATTTGCTGGAGGTCTTTGTTGCACAGACGATATGGTCATTCTGTTGAGATGCTTGTTAAGCAGTACTGAATGCTCTGTGTCATTCTCATTTCTCTTGTCCTGTAGTGTGCTGCAGCATTATCAATACTGACTAAGCTTTGTCTTGCTGAAGGTAGGTGGAAATAACTTTTCTTTCTTTTTTTCACATTTTTGTTGTTGTTTTATGACTGAGCTTAAACAAATCCTATACTGTGGATCAAGTTAGAAGTTTTGAGTGGATTTCAGATGATAGATGACAGATGCAGATGAAGGACTATAAAAACTCACAGACATATATTTTTTTCTTTAAGCTAATTGAATTAACACTTGAACAGTGAGATTTAATAAAATGTTGATGTGTATGTTGTTTGTAGTTTATTGACAGCAATTTTAGAAAAATACATATACAGTTTTATATAATCCAGGAACACCCTGGACAGGTCACCTGTCCATTACTGTAGAAAAATACAGATTGTGTATATTTCCACATGTGGGTCAACATTATCATCATGTCTGATTTGTGATTATAGTGTGTATGTAGGTGATGGCATGCATTGTATTGCCTTTGTCATTAAAATCTTTATTAGATTTTTTGCTTCATTTGCTGTAGGTCATAGTTACAACGCATGGTTTGTTCATTTAATCCCTCATGGCAAAAACTTGTTTGACAGCAACCAAAGCTGGCAATGAAAACAATGTGATTTTTTCCTTTACAGCTGAAGTGGGATTTGTACTGCAGCAGTAGACATGGCTTTTTGGTTGGACTATGATGGTACATGGTCCTCAAGAGCATAGAAGTAAAGAGACATTTTCTGTCAGCTCGGTATGAGTTGATGTAAGGTTTAGTTTAAAAGAGACCTAATGAAGCCTCAATCAACATAAAACCATGATGTGCTACACATGAATGTGCATCGTATGTATGTGGGAAAAAACTGCTAAAATAATGCCAAAAAATCAGCCATTTGAAGAACTATTTCAGGTTTGGTGGATAAATACACTAAATTCCAACTGCATATGTACCTTACCCTATCAGTCGGGCATGATAGTATTTGCTTAATGAAAACAATTTGGAATTAGTGGAAGAAGAAATAAAGATTTAGATCAAAACCTAAAGGCCCATTTATGCTCCCCCTTAATCTCATTTTAAACACTGTTACAGATTGCCACCCTGTTATGTTACAGTGGTTATGAAGTCGCTTTGTGATGGACTGGAAACCTGTCCAGGGTGTACCCCTCTTCTTGCCCAATGATTGGTGGGATAGGCTCCAGCTACCTGCGCCTGAATTGGATGACCGGAATGGATGGATGCTTTTAAAGTCAGTTTGTCCATAAGTGGGCATTGCTGAGTTGAGATTCACTTCTGTATTTCAGCACCGGTTGTAGCGGTAGTGCATCACTGTACGGTTGTTTACAACCACTAAAAAACATCAGAAAACACATAGGAATGAAACTAGAAAGTTTTTTCAACTTCTCCTGCATCATCTTCTTCTTGATCTTCATCTTATTCTCAGTGAAAGTCAGTTCAAGGGATTTGGCAGAGAGCCAAGTCCCTTAAAAATGAACTGAATTAAATGTATAACAAATATATAAAACAGAGCTTTCCGTCTGTCTCCATATACATCTTCTGTGTTGAGCATAACTGGGCCTCAGGGAATGGATGGGGACACGCCTCTGGATAATGCTCCCAAACGTGCACTGCCATTTTGGTGTTGCACTGCCGGATGGGAAACCGTGCTTAAAATAGAGACTTTGTTCTGACATAAAAAGTTCATTATAGCCTTTGTGGATAAAAGCACATATCATAAAACCGAGTACTTAAAAGTGCAGTTCACCATCAAAAATATTACCAGTGATGCTTTTGTGCTCATGGGGATAACCTTTCCGGTGCTTAATCTTGTTTATTATCTTTTTATCCAAAATGAATTTTTAGCTCATCAGTATTCGATCGTCCCATAGCGTCAGCTCTCTGGACTCTGGATTATAGGTATTTGGAGAACAGCAATTTTGACTGTCTGCCTTCACTCTGCAGACTGACCCCTCCACCCAAAAAAAAAAAAAAGAGTTGGGGGTTATGTTTTGGATTAGAAAAGTCCTTTATCTAAAAAAGTTGTGGAAGAATCTGAAGTTAAGAGACCCATCACCATTCCCAGAATTCAGACTGCTTTTTTAATCTCTTTAGCTAGTTAGAGATGCAGCTAATCTTCTTTTTCAAGGTAAAACATTATTTTCACTTAGTGTCCTTTTTCCAAGTTTGTAATAAATATTTTCATTAAATAATTCACTTCTAATTCTCACTTCTGCACTATGGGTTAATTTAAAGTAGAAAATGAGTAGACAAAATGCGAGTAATGCAGTTACTCTCAGCTGTCCGTCACCGTGGAAACAACCCATTTTGTTCTTCGAACATCAGAAACGATATGACAGAAGCCTTGACATTATATCCACTGCCCTTTTTTCTCCCTGTCTCTCGCTTGTCTTCTTTCTTATTCCTAATTAGCATTTCTTCTCACTGTAGGTGTATGGCAGGTGACTATTGCCACACTGAAGGCTGTTCAGACTCTGGGCTCCAAACAGAGAGAACTTTGGCAAAAATGACACTAACAGCAGCCTTGTGTATGCCAAAATGGCAGGCCCTCCGCCAACAAGCAGCTGATGGAGGCATATAATAAGCAGTTTTAACTCGGACAGACACTTCACTTGAACAATTGCCAACTTTTCTCATACACTACAGTCACAGTACCATACAAATTATTTTTGACACATTTTCGCATTGGGAAGTCAGAACCAAGACAAGCAGTATGGAGTTTGACTGATTGCAAGGTGAGCAACTGTGGCACACGAAGGCTTCGCCTTTATGACTGTACAGTGAATGACAACAGTTTAGTTTTCCCTCAAAGAAACTGTAAAGCTTAACCCTCTGGGATTTATGGGATAGTTAGCTATTTTTGACTACTTTTGTTTTTACTTTCTATATTTCTCCCTTCCTCTTACATCTTGCTCACCATCATACTTTTCAGCATATGTCTGATTTTATAGTTGTTCCATTCCGATAGACCGTATGAACAAACTGGACATAAAAATCATACAAAATCCAATCCAAGTAAAAAAGGTTTAATATTTTACTGTGAATACAGCAAGCTTGTTGAATACCCCCTTCATAAAATCCATAAAAAGAGGCATTGCAGCAAACAGTGAATTTGCCTCTTTGTTCTGTTTGCTGGCCACTTGTGAGCCATGTTGTGTAACACTGCCTGCATGGTTTCTCATAGTACTGCTCTGTTTCCTTTATTTATCTGTGCATCCACAAGGTGTCTTCAAACATATTAATATGTGGAGATTGAGGATGCAGAAGCCAGACTGAAGGCTCCATCTGCATCTATATTTAACGTAGAGAACAAATGAGGCTTTTAACTAGCAGACGTTAAATATTAATATTGTTGGATTTGTGAACTGTTTGTACATCAAACTTACTCAATCTAAATTACTTTAATACAGGTTATTAATATTGTTATCACAATCATTTAAATAACTGTGTCCCCATTCATTTGTAAAGTTGTTTTTTACCAAAATAAGAGCCTTTAAATCTGTTGGAAAGTAAAAAAAAGTACTAGAACAGCTAATGAAGACATAGTCATTTACAGAAGAAAATGACCTGAGTCAGGTGTGCTGCATCAGGAAACCTGCACAACCTGCAGAAAACTATCCCTTAAGGACATATTTTGTTACCCTTTTTTTGGTTTTTTTTTTTTTACACTTTTCTCATTTTAAACAGGTCACTGGTTTTCCTCCACTTCTATTATTAAGGTAATAGTGTAAGTTCAATTCATCCAAGCAACATGATAACATCAAGGAAGAAGTTAGGGACCATGTTTTTTCATTGCCCTCACCAGTTCTACACTGACATGTCATAGATGATCAAATAATCACAAGGACACTAACCAAAGCCCATCGAAGCATCAACTAACTGAACGAAAGCATTGCCATCGTATCCCATAGTACTGGACTCATGCTACTTACAGTACTGCTAACAAACCAGACAGATGAAACATTTTCTGAAAGATCAACTGAAATTCTATTGTACCTTATTTTTTAGTTACATGAGAGTCACCGGCAAACTACCTGAAGAATAATGGATGAACAAGTATACAATAAATGTTTACCTGTACCATGCAGTCCACTTCTCTGAGTTACTTACAGTAATACTCACAATTTCTCATTTTAAAATTATTTTTATTATACCTTTATTTCCAAGAAAAACTCATTACAGAGCATGTTTTACAGAGCAACCTGGCCAAGGAAACATCAATAAAAAATAAAAATAACTTAAAACCTGCATATGAGGCACAAATGAAGAGCAAATTAGAAAGACAGCTATTTATGCACACTGGTCTCAAAAGAGAGTCACTGACAACCCTACTTCACTGTATCATTTGTAAAACTCAGAATAATAAATTATTATCAAGATTTTTAAGTTAATTTTATTTTAGAGATTATTCTAAAAACACATCTTTACTAAAGTCAATCAAAGCTCTACAAATGTTCATGCGCAGCTACTTAGAAGTGCACAGATGGTACCAGAGGAGACAGAGCGTAGGGCTGATGACGTATTCTGGGAGTTCAGCCAGCACAGCTTTATTAATAAAAATATAGAGTATTTTAATTAGTCAAATCGAGCAGTTCCATAAGTTGTCATTACCTGTAAGCATCAGACATCCTGTGGGCAGAACTCATTATTTTACTCAGCCTCCTTTCCAAGAACATACACATTTTAGATCAATTGACCCCTTAAAGCCCAGTGTATCATATTTCATACAGTGCATGCTGTTTCTGAGACATTTTCCATCACTTTAAAGCATAAACTTTACTCAATCCCAGTTGTTCACCATATGACACTGGTCTCCTGCACCCTGGTGAATACCAGAAAGCAGAAGACTATTATCATTTTGACCTATTCCATTGTAATAAATATTAAATATACGGAATATATATATTTTTAAGGGTAAAATAAAGTTTGCAGATTTTAAAGATGAAGTTCTTCTGGTCAGGTGCAAGGAATGATGAAAATCATTACATCATCACTGTAGACTCAGTAAACAACCACTAATTGCACAAAGCAGTCACAAATGGAATAAGTCATACTGTACTCTAATACCACATGATACTAGAACAATTCTTTTATCCGTAAAAAGCTGTTTCACAATAAAACTGGAAGTATTTTAGGGGTTAAACATTACCAGATGTAATTTTCCATTGGAGTGTTGTTTACACTGAAGATATCGGAGAACTTCTGGTAACTATTTTTAGTAAATTCACGAACCTCAAAGGGAGTCAGAGAGAATATTTTTCTAGGAATAAATATCCAAATATTGAAGAAAATGTATGTGATAATATAGACCATTAACAGTTTATTACTTAACTGGAATCTTTGAATTCCTTTATTTCTTGTCTTCGTCCTTGTGAAGGCACCAAGACTCCCCCTAATCACAAAAACATCAATATTCATACCAGAAAAGTTGGAAGAAAAAAATCCAACATGATAAAGCACTAATTAGTCATTAGTTAGCCTCGAGAAAGTTTTATTAGAGGCAGTTTTTTTGCTAAATGTGCCTGATCTCTTGTTCCCAGTGCAGAAAAACAAACTGAAAGACATCTCTTTCTGCAGACAGGTAAAGACTTTATTATGAGACAAGAAGAGAAGGATTTGGCCTCGGTGAGTATATTTGAAAACTTTTAAACTATTTAACAAAAATTACAGGAATCAGGATTTAAAAAAAGACCATAATAAAAAAATACTTGCAACTAAACTTTCTAGTGTGACTGTGAATGCGTGTTAAAATAAGAGACAACAGACGTTAAATTCATGATGGATTCCTTTAGTTAAAGTCCAACAACTGATCAATAATCCAGATGACATTTAAAAGTGATTGTTAAAATCATTAACTCTGAGAGTTCAAATACAAGACAACAAGCAGAATGCAGGAGCTTAAATGGGATTTATTCCGCTGGCTTATTGGAAACCCTTTAGCTAAATGCTAACCTTTCTCTCTAGAGGCTTGTCAGTGATAAATGCACAGACATGAATCAAGCCGGACGGCGGGCAGTGAGGTCTGGTGAGATAACTGCTTCCAAATATTAGATTATAGACAAGCAGATAATATTTCTGCTACTGTTTGTTCAAAAAAGAAAAGAAAAGATGCTGATTCTATTAAGTGCAAAGATGAAAATAAATGAATAAATAAATCTGTGCTAACAATGGTCACAAGTTAGTTATCTCATTCGTTGCATTGATAATCAGTAGCCATGTCAACATAAATGAATGGCCAGAGGATAATGTCTTGTGCCTCAGTTTGAAACAAACAAACAAACAAACAAAAAAAGCAACAAAATACTTTAATATTCTGGTACCCAGGTCTAGGGAGTTAGTAAAATAAGATTTTGTATCCAGTGGCAATCCCATTCATCCATAATCTGAGACCAAGGTCTGCTACCACATGTAACAACAACACAGTAGTATTTAGAATGGGCTAGAGTTGTGAACCCAACCCATCTGAAGACATTTGGTACCAGCATCAGATCGCTGTTGTGGCACAGTGACCAAAATAACCATGTTAGCAATTTTCTGCTGGTTGAAGAAAGACATTTTGTTTCACAGCAAAATGTGATCAACATGAAGAAGAGTTACTAGTCTGGTGATCAACATGAAGAAGAGTTACCAGGCTGGTGATTGACATGAGGAAGAGTTACCAGGCTGGTGATCAACATGAGGAAGAGTTACCAGGCTGGTGATCAACATGAGGAAGAGTTACCAGGCTGGTGATTGGGATGAGAAGGAAGTGTCTGGCTGGTGATCAGCAATATAAGGCGTTACTAAACTGGTGATTAGTATGGGGACAAAGTATGAGTATGAGGAGGAGGGACTGGAGGCGAAGGACACTGAGGCTACAATTCACACAGACTCACCAAAACTGGACAATAGAAGATGGGAAAATGTTGCTGGTCCGATGAGTCTGCATTTCAGCTTCACATTCAGATGGTAGCATCAGAATTTTGTGGAAACATGAAATCATGGATCCATCCTGCCTTTGCTCCACAGCCCAGGCTAATGGTTGTGTAAAGGTGTGAATAAAACTTTGTAGGCCCTCTCTGGTTCCCTTCGTACCAACATGTTTACGACCACAGCCTACCTGGGTCCGAGGTAGACTGTTGTAATGACAGTCTAGCATCTTCTGATGGATACTTCCAGAAGAAGGATGCGCTATGTCATAAAGCTCAAATAATCTCCAACTGCTTTCTTCAGCACAACAATGAGTTCACTGTACTCCAATGACCCTCGCGGTCACCAGATCTCAATTCAACAGAGCAGCTTTGGGATGCAGTGGAATGAGAGATTCTCATCATGGACAAATCTGCAGCAATTATTTGATGCTTCATGTGGAGCAAAATCACTGTGGAATGTTTCCATCACCTTCTTAAATCTCTAACATCAAGAATAAGAGCAGTTCTTGTGAGTTTATGAATCAATGTCCTGCATCTCTGACAGCAATGAAAACTGTGTGCAATTGAAGTTTTGATTGGAGGAATGACAAAATAATGTTGCACTGTATTCTATTGATGAACCTCCTTCAAATGTTTTTGAGTCATGTTTCATGAAGACAATAAGGTAAAGATAAAGGAGTTGTGTATAATCAGTATAAATGCTTAGAGGACAGTTTGGTGGCAAAATGAGCTTCTTTTGGAAACAACAACCTCTCCACAACTCATTCTGATGCGGCTCCAAAACAACCAGCCAAACAAGAATATAGTGAAAAACTCATTACTGTTAAATCCCATGCAGCTGTCGCACCTGGAGGGTCCACTTTGCATAACTCCTTATTCAGATCCAATATGAGTAAAACCTCCAAACTGAATCATAATAATAAATGACTAGACAATAATTGTATGGTCACAGGAATACACTGCAGATTGCTGTATGTATTAAAAAGGGGATTTAAATAAAAACTAGCTCTACATATAGGACAGCAACAATGGTGTATTCAAGGAGAAATCTGCCTGGAATAAGTTGGATTCTTTAATCCCTCACCATGATTACAGAACTCTGATTTCTCATTTGCATAACAGTTAAAAAAAAGTCTTTTTAGAGTTTGCAGGAGATCCTGTTGACTTGGTGTGGGCTCATGCAGAGTCTGTGTCTGTGCATGTGTGGAGCTTCTGTCTACAGTATGCAGCTGTATCAGTTCAACTTGCAGCAAGACTCGATAGGCCAGGGTAATCACTCTGATGTGTTACTAACCCAGCAGGATTTCCCCAAGCCTCCGGATTATTGTGCTACTGGTAGATGCTCAAGTTCATTAAAGGTAGACTACTGCAATCTTCCCCACTGGTAAAATGGATTATCTGTAAAAAGCTCAATCCAATTCAGACACTACAAGCTAACACATTTGTGAAATTTTATATATCTACAACTAATAAATCATTTCTCTCAGCAGGGTTTGGTGATTGTTCTTTATGGGCTAAAGCAGCAAGTGCCTTTTTTCCAGTTTAAGAGTGGACAAATAAAAGAACAATTAAATATATAGCTATTTGGAAATGCAAGCATGTGTACAAAAATATACTGTAAAAATATAACCCTGTCATTAAATGAATGGATTTAAATAGAGCATTTAACCAGTAGGCATGTTTTCATTTGTCTGTTGCTAAGCATGAATACATCATGCTAATGAAATCTGTGATGTACACTGATGACACTTAAACCCATGCACTCACACACACAAATCCATAAACTCGCATCAGTTTCCATATTCATACAGGCATACACAACACACAGAGCTCTTTTTAATCACAAAATGAGTTGTGTTGTTAGTTGATGCTACAGTGGCTATTGACAGTGAACTAGCAGTATGGGTGATAGGCTGTTTGTCTAATAACCAAGGCTGCATTTCAATTTCACAACTCACTGAACAGCCTGCTTAGCCACACAAGAATGATATGACACTCGGTTTAGCAAAAGGCTTTGTGTGGGGCTGTGCAGCAGCAAAGGATGATGATAGGAAAAGTCACACATTAACCTCACGGTCGACAGTCAACCTTGAAACAGGTTGAACACAGGGAGACTTAAAATGAACACACGTTCAGAGAAAAAGAAATAAGGGGAAAAAAAGTATCTCCTGCTTGGTCCCACGAGGGCCCCATTATATTAGTGAAGCTTGAAAGTGACTTTCCCTTTACACTCCTCCCTTCAGGCCTTGCCTGTGTGATACATGTAGACAGCACACTATGACTGGTCTAATTAAAGACTAATTCACTGCCTCCCTCTGCTTCTGCCTCTGCATCTCTTCCTGTCTGTCTTATGTGTCTTACTGAGTTTGTTTTTCAAAGTTGCACAGAGGGAATTTTTACTGTCATAAAAGTCTGCAACTCTTATGTGAAACAATTAAGTGAATGTGGCATTTTGAAGTTGGTAATAAAAGGCTATAATCAGAATGGGATTTCCAGAATACTGAACAAGTGTTTGCATTCAATGCTTGTGTTATCACTTCATAAATAAGTAGTACTATTTAATCTGCTTTAATAAACCCTGTTTGGAGTAGTGTGGGTGCTCACTCACAGTCTGATACAGAAGAAGCTAACTTAAGTCCAGCAGGTGTTTTTACTTGTAGTCCACCAGCAGTGTGTAAGCATATGGACCATCCAGTTAACCAATGGAGTGACTGAGGATGTGTCATAACACAACATGCTGCACAGCTCGCTGACTCTCCCGCTGCACATTCTGGAAAGATTTTCTGAAAATAAATTTGGGTTTGAGCTCTGGGATTCGGTAGGAAGCCAGTTGCATATTGATAATTTGTACAGTATGTTCAGGGTAAGATTACATATCCTTGCAGAATATATGATTTTTTTGCCATTTTTCACTGAATATGAATAAAACACAAAACTCTTCTTTCAGTCGTGGTTAGTGCTTGTGTGAAGCCATTTATTAACAAACAACATAATGACAACGAAAACAGCTAAAATTCCCTGATCATACGTTTTCATACCCCAGGTTTTAATATCATGTATTGCCCCCTTTAAAATCAATAACAGCTTGGAGTCTTTGGTGGTAGTTGTGGATGAGGCTCTTTATTTTGTCCAGTAATAAAGCTGCCCATTCTTTTTTGGGCTGTCTTGTATGAAGTGCATGCTTGAGATCTCCTAAGAGTGGCTCAATGATATTGGGTTCAGGAGACTGAGATGGCCACTTCATGCTGCTGTAGCCAATGACAGGTCCACTTGGCTTTGTATTTGGGATCATTACTATGTTGGAATATCCAAGTACATCCTATGCGCAGCTTCCAGGCTGACAAGTGAAAATTTTCCTCCAGTATTTTTGAAAACATGCCGCATTTATCTTATTATCTATTTTGAAGAAGTGCGCTGTGCCTTTGAAGCTCCCACATCCCCAAACCATCAGCATCCACGTCCATGTTTCACAGCAGGAATGGTGCATCACAGGTCTTGTGGACTCCTCTCCAAATGTAACATTAATGGTTGTGGCCAAAAAGTTCCATGTTGGTCTCATCACTCCACATGATTTGTTCCAGAATAGTTGAGGCTTGTCTCTGTACTGTTTGACATGTTGTAAGCGTGACTTCCCACAGATCTTTTGACAATTCTTTTGCTTCCAACATGACTCAGAATCCAGAGAAGTCAGTGCAAGGGTCTGTAAGGAGCCCAGAGTCTCACTGAACACTGATTACACACACAGATCAGTGTGGATGCTTTCTTTTTTAGCCATTCAAACCAATTTGTGTCAACTTGTGTGCATGTTATCAGGACAAAGACTCAAGGGTTTGTATTGTTTTTTTTTATCATGATCATTTGTGCAGTTTGTGTTGTTATTAAGATTTAGAAAGTGTGAACACTTCACCAAAGCCCTAACCATGACTGAAAGAAGAGTCTGTTATCAATTTATATTCGGTGAAAAGGATATAAGTATACAGGTTACCTGCTTAATCAAACATGGTCACATGAAAATTAGTAATAATACGGTGATGTGTTTTTTTTACCTTGGTGCTTGATAGAATCAACATCTTTTCTTTCCTTTTTGAACACACAGTAGCAGAAATATTATCTGCTTGTCTATAATCTAATATTTGGAAGCAGTTTTTTCTCCAGATCTCACTGCCTGTCATACGACTTGATTCATGTCTGTGCATTTTTATCACTGACAAGGCACCATTTAAAAAAAACCTTAAAAAGGATTCAGTAGCAGTCCTCACATTCTTCAAATCAACCTAACATTTCATGACGAGTAGTGTAACATTGAGGCAATATGCCCTGGTGCAAATATTTTTTTAGCGCCACCTCCTCTGCCCTAAACACAAGCACAGGCTAGGTTGCTTGCACAAGCTTGAGCACACACACGCAGACACACACACACACACAGCCACTTGTAACAGTCAGACATTCATTCTGCAAACCAGCGTTTCAGCAGCACAGGCAGCGACACAAGTTTCATATTAGCATTTAACAACACATATTTCTGCCAGAAACCTCCTTCTCATTAGAAGCTTTTCTCCTGAACAGCCTTCTTAATCCATCTTCACTGTTTTCCTCATTAAATGCATTTCAAAACCTCACTTTTATAAATGAGTTCTGTTTTACTTGATCTGAAATGTGTGAACAGTTTTCTGCTGCTGAATTCTTTTCTTTGCTGAAGATTTGATGGCTCTGATGTTTGTCTCCAATCATTCAAAGGCTGACGTTTCACTCAAACATAATAGTTTAGGAGTCTTTAGAGGGATTGTACTGCGAGTGAACCCACCAGCCAGCTTGAGACCAAAGCATCATTTTACTAATTAACATACGTCGACCGTTTGCATAGCACAGTTATGGATAAAGGCAGCCCTACATGGGAAACTGACAACATGCACAAACTCACATCTCTCTGATCATTTGAGAGATAAAGAACAGCCATCTGCCTCCTGGGCATGGCCTGACATGGAGAGACTGTGTTTAAGCAAACTTCTCCTTGTTTAAATCTCCCCCCCACTTTTTTTTTCTTTACTCTTTTCTTATTAGCTGCACTTGATGTAAGTCATCATTTATGTCCCCTGAAAGCTGCCTTTTAACTGATGGTTTGACAAGATCTTTAATTTTTCTCACAGATTATTTAACTGAATAAATATGGATGAATATATCCAAAAGATTGTTAATAAGAACACTTTAAAAGACTATTCATCCTGCACCTTTATTCTCATCCCACGTCCTCACATAGAAACAATCTGTGTAAGTAAATATATAAGTTTTAGCTCAAAGTAAATCTATTTTCCTGCTAAGCTACATAGTGATACTTTTTATGGAATGATATTCTGTTGTACCTCTCGTCTCACTGCCCCTCCTTCTTCTCCTTTATTACCCAAATGGTCATCATTTACTTGCTTTGGATTTAAGGGAGCATGCATTATCCAGAGGCAGTAAGTTAATTAGACATCAGGCCCTTTATGTCTCATACATGCCATCTCCCCTGACTATCTCTATATGCTCAGAAGACTACTGCTGCTTCACTGAAATCCCACATTTTTACACACATACATTCTCAATGTAGTGTTGTGTAGTTGTTGGGTGAGCTTATAGCTGTAGTGTGTATTTCTGTTTTGTGTTGTGGGTATTCAGAAAGATAAATGCAATTTGCAAACAGAACTTCATCCAAACCACTATTGCTTTGCACTAATATCTATACTGAATATAAAAACATATCTGATTCAAATGAATGAACTTTCTCATCAAGTTCTTTGCAGCCTGTTAACGAGCATTTATTCCATTCAGGTGTGTTAAAGTAGGGTTGCCTGTAAAGGCACTTTTCCACTTGTATCTACGTGACACAACTCTACCGGCCCGGGCAGTACTATTCTACTCGATGGCTTTTCCATTACAAGTCACGATCCTCTAATGTGGGAGGGGTCCCCCACACAACGTGAGTTTCTGGACGCTTTGCTTTATTTCTTTTTACTCTATTTTATTTTATTTACATTTGTTTTCTGTACTTGTTATTGTTATAGAGGCTGCTTACTCTTACATTTCCTTTGGTATCTATAAAATATTTCTCACTTTATCGCATTTGTTTATATTTTTGGATGAACTAAAGGAAGTCCGTGGTGGCAGGTTTCCCATGCCGTATGCCCCAATAAAGTGTTTAAATGTACAATGGATCACGAGGGAGTGTTGTGAGCACAGTGTTGAGTCTAAAGAACCAAAAGTAGCTTTTTGTACATTTTTTAGATGTGTGTTTCAGTCCCTGTGAGTGCATTTCAAGAGTTGCATTTTTTTTTAAGTGTGTGCTGATGGTGTTTCAGAGGGAACTCTCTAAATACATAATGGGGGAAATCAGCCTTTCTGCGACTAAAACCAATCTAAATTTTTGTTGTTATGGTAACAGGGATTGAAATCAGCATTGTAGTGTAAGAATATAACATATGATATGTGAATAGCACACAATTGAGCTAATATGCCCAAGTGTACCTAAATAAACAGAAGAACATGGGCATTAGGAGCCATTTTAAATAAAATCCACAGTCCTTTTCTCACTACCACCCAAACTTCCACTTAAAAGCAAACACATCAATATTACAGAAGAGATGTTTCTATCACAGTTTCCTCTCCTCCTTCATCTCATCTCATACATCCTCCCAGCATCGCCTGTCATCCATATTTCATTAATGTTTCAGAGCAGAGGATTCCTACTGTATCTCGCTGCCTCTCCACCTCCTCACTCCTCTGAGCCTTTCTTGCTCATACAGCACAAAATGATCCAAAGGAGCTCTGACACCAATAATTAAAGAGTTATTGAAATTAGCATTGACTGGACATCTCATTGCAGCACAGTGACAACAAAGATTCCCTTTCTGGTTTGATTGTTTAAGCTGTCGCTTCGTTCTGTTAAACTCAGCTCTCACCATTGACTCACAGACGGATAAACAAAAGCAAAGTATTAACACAAACTCCAATATGTAAATTATTTGATCTTGAAAAGTAAAAAGAGAGGTACTTCTTTGCCAGTAAGGACCTTTCCATTGCCTACATGGATCTTATGTTAAAACAATCAGGCCTTTTCTTCCCGCTGTCTGCATATACCCTTCTATTTACAAGGTAAGACTGACAAGTAAAATGCTCAAACTGTATACAGTAGCCTATCAAATAAGGAGAAAGGATGTCATGTGACATGACATTTTCTTCTCCTCATCCTCATGCCCACCCACATGCATCTGTCACTATTTGTTTCCCATGTCAGCATCCATCAGTCTCTCCGTCTCTTACTGGCATCATTCCTAAATCTCATTTTGAGTGCAGCCCTCTCCTTCCCCTCTTGGTCTTTGTCCATCAGTGTTTAGAATTTTTCAAAGCTGGTTTCTTTTGCATCAACCTCCCTTCAGCTCTCACTTCCTCCGTCCTGTCTTTTCTCCCCTGTTGTCAAAGCTCAATCTCTCCCTCCTCCACCAGATGTGTGCAGTCCTGCTTTGCCAAGTGCCATTCGATTAGCTCTTTTCTGGGAGAAGCAGTAATTGCATGGACATTTTGTCTCTTCCGTCTTCCTCTCAGTTCATCTCTCTTTATTAGCTGTGCTGGAGATGCAGCATCATCATCACAATCATCACTCTTCCTGCTGTAGCTCTCTCTTCATTCCCACCTGAACCCTTTGCATTTCATCACTGACACCTCATCTGCTCCCATACCTCACTTTCATGTCTTTTTTTTTCTTTAAGCTTTTTTTTCAGTCAGTTTTTTTACTAAATGTTTCACCCAGTTCACATAAAGCTCATCTCTGAGTAAAAAGTATGCTGTCAGTCTTCAATAAGCTGCAACTGCTTTACAGTGACTTTGAGGTCAATGGAGGGATTGAATTTCTTCTGTCAACAAAATTATTTCAAAACACACAACTGGTGAAGCTCTACACCGAGTGTTATTCAGCTCTTTGAAGTGAAATGTTTTGCAGGTAAATACACAGTTATTATTTGGAGAGGTGACATGCTGAAATCTCCATTAGAAAAATGTCATTTGGTCATTTCAGTGAAAAGTAATTGACTTCTTTTACAGCTTTAAGACTCCTTTTTAAATCATTGTGCACATTTTAGAATGCACATTTAAAATGACTCTTCTATCAAACACACATTTATGCACGGATGTGTTGTATTTGTCAATGAGGGGAGGCTGACAAACATTTGACAGTCAGTAGTTTTGACATGGTTGACTGGAGGAGCAACTTTAAACAAGGGGTGACTGAGGGGGGTCCAGTGAGTAATCACCCGGCTTTACTCATCAATCTTTACAAGCTGTCTCCTTTGAGAACAACACAAATGTCATTCTTGCCCTGGAGGTTCAGAATTGTGGTCGTTGCAAGTGAGTAAAAATTGAGTGTGTTCTTGTATTACCGAGATGCAACATAACTTCCATCATAAAATTATTTGATTATTCTCCAGCTGAAGAGCTGGGCATTAATCCTACAAATGATTGAAAAGATCAGAAATAGAGTGTGAAAAGCACACACATAACCTCCATTAAAACTGTTGATTTCTGTCGTTTTTATTGGCCAGCTTTATCTTTGTTTGACAGAGCTTTTCCTCCTGGACACTGATAACACTGGTCTTACACCATCAGTCAGGTGTTGTGGAGACTTACTTTTACAGATTTTACAGATTTATGATGTTGCTAAAAAAGGTCAGACTGTGTTAGTTAAGCGTGCACTTGGCAGGACTGAAACAATGTAATGTTTTCTTTTCTAATCGCCTGGAAATAGAAATAGTGCTTTTGTTACATTACGGTAAACTAAATTTGCAGACAACCAGGTCCCTTTGAATCATCCATGTTATGCTGTCTTATGCCTGCAAATCTGCATAACCAAACCCTGGTTCCAGAGCAAGATTTTTGCATGAGGCTCAATATTTTTATCCAACTAAAATCTGCATACTGCGGTACAAGACTACTGTGTAGCCCACACCAATTATCTCCAACTCCGGTCCACATGGCCTACGTTTCTACGGGTTCTAGTTGTTGCTTTCCTGCTCCAACACAATTAATCAGCCATTTACAGGCTTGCACAGATCTTTTCTTTTAATTGAGGTGTGTTGTAGTTGGAGACTATCTAAATCCTGCAGGTTGAAGTTGGAGATACTTGTCCCACACAAAAAGAATAATGTAGAAATCCTACCTGTTACACTTTTTGCACAGCTACTTAAGATGAACCAAAGTCAGGAGATATAACCGATCTGCTGCTTTGTGCTTTAAGTTTAGTTTGACTCTGTTCTGCCAGGCAACATTATTAAGGCAAAAAAAAAATCATTATAATTTAGCAGTCTTTTTGGAATCCTATTTATGAAACATGTATTAACCTGTATATTAGCCATGGCATTGGCCAGTGACTCCACTAACATCTCAGGCTAATTTACTCCCCTCACCATCTTTCTTTTAAAGATTTTGACTGGTAAAGGTAAATTTCACTGCTTACTGACATGAACATCATCGTTATGACTGACAAACATCACACCCTGGAGCATCATGTTGAAGCTATGTTTTTGCTTTACAGCTTTTCATTATCTCAGCAGTTGAAACTTCGTTCATTTTAACGTTTCCCATTACCATCCATCCATCCATCCATCCATCCATTTTCTACCGCTTGATCCCAGAGCGGGGTCGCGGGGGGGCTGGAGCCAGTCTCAGCTGTCAACAGGCGAGAGGCCGGGTACACCCTGGACAGGTCACCAGTCTATCCATTACTGATTCAGAAACTCACAAGTGCATGAAGAAACAGAAAAAAAAACAGGGCACCAGATGGACACCTCATTAGCCATCTTTAGGGGGCATCAAATAAAAAATTGCGTCAAATAAAAATATTTAAAAAAAGAATAGAAGGAAAACAGGAAACAATGTTTTTAGCCTGAATATTATGTATGTGAATATTTGAGGGAAAGAGCATGACAGTTTGCCCAACCAGTCTACATGTGTTTTGTGGACTTGGGGAAGGCGTTCGACCATGTCCTTCAGGGACTTCTGTGGGGGAGGCTCTGACAGTATGGGGTACCGGTCCCCCTTGTTCGAGCTTTCCGGTCCTTGTACGACCGGTGTCAGAGCTTGGTCCGCATTGCCGGCAGTAAGTCGGATTGGTTTCCAGTGAGGGTTGG